>SEMN01001141.1:0-96759 GCA_005408345.1 Macquaria australasica
TTGGTTTAATTAAGAGATCATTTTATTCTTGTCATAAAAATGTGGTTTGTCTGTGGGCAAATAAAAATGTTAAACATGGCAGAAAGAAAAAATTTGAGCATGCGTTAAGCAAGAAAACTACATTACCAACAAATGAATGAAGCAAATTCAAAACAGTTTTCAAACTGAGAAACAAGGTCAGAATGCACTCAAAAGCATGGCATGCATCGTCTCGTGTCAAATATGAATCCTACAGCAAAATGTCTGATACCTTAAAATATTCTATGAAATACAGCAGATATCTTGTTTCTCAATTCAACACTCATTTTGACATCATACCTACATAGTTTCTGCATGTTATTAAAAGAGTGAGTTGATGACATTGATAGAATACATTTAAAGTTAGGCATTTAGACAAAGCAGAGCATCTGATGCTTTGCACATAAAAAATAAATTGGACTAGGTAGAAACTGCAAACAAACCCCATCCATCCAAGCACATGATTATTAAAAAAAAAAGAGAACATTTCTAATTATGTATAAGTACATTTTCATTTAAGTTACTAATCTCAGAATGTTAATGTCTCATGATAGAATAAGCAATTTTCATGAATAAATAAGGACATAAAAAAGGAAAAAATAATAACAGCCGATACATACAGAACACAGCTGATGTCTACTGTGCTTCACTCAGTGAACTTAAAGTGAGGGGTGTCCACTGCTTGAATGAGGTCACATTAAGAAGATGGGAAAAGAAATATCACCACGAGACTTCAGTGCATTACTGGCTGGTCTTCAACTGTACTCAAATATACAGAGAAGTTGGAGCACAGACTGTAAAGTTGACATTCAAAAAACAGTTCCTTCTGTTGATGGCAATGTCTGTCCCCATCAAAGTTTAAGTCACATCCTAAATGGTGGAAAAACAAAACATCACAAAACTTGTATGTAGTGTAATCAGACCCCCGTGGGGGCGAGACGGCTGATGAAGGCGATACTGCTGAGGCACATCCTCCTGAAGAAGGCGGGGCAGGCAGGCTTCATGATGAAGTGCTCCAGAAGAATTCGCAGCTCTGTGAACAAGGTGCTGGGGTGGAAACAGATTGGTTTAATACTCAACTAAAAAGGCAGTAAAGTCATTCTAAGGTTTTTCATTTCTGTATAGCAGACCACCGTGTCACCGATTATATTACTCAACAGTCAACAAGTTTAGTACATTTGTTCATTTCTAATCAAATTACTGTACATAGGAACATCTCAAGCACAGAAAAGTATTCTGGTTCCACTTTTTCAAATCTTTTCATTTTGTTTTATTTTAGAAACGTATGCAGAAAAAAAGATGTAGAGCGCACAATTTGAATTTTCTCTTCTTTTTTTCTTCTTGTACTCCAGACTGCTCTGACCAGCTGCAGTGGCTTTACTGCAACATAATGTTTAATTATGCTGGATGACAGTATGTTTCTGCACTCATACACAACATACTCAGGGTTCGTACAGCTTTTTAAGAGTAAAACTCAAGCACTTTTCAAGCACTTTCAAGGTAACTAAACCAAAGATTTCATGACTCTCGAAGCCTTTATCATCACATCTAAATTGTTACTATGAATGATAGTAGACAACAAATAAATATGATGACGGGATTGTTTCATTTTAAATATTAAAAGATTTTTGGGTTACATGAGAATTAAGCATTTTTCAAGGAGTACATTCGAATTCAAGCATATTCCTAACCTTGAAAACATAATGATTAAAATTAAGCATTTTCCAAGACTGTGTGCAAACATATTGTATGAGGTAGAGCCTGACCAATACTGGATTTGACAGTTGAAAAATAAACAGTGCACTCTTACGGACAAAAATTGTAATTGCGACACTGTTTCTGAAATACCTCAAACATACCATCTCTGGCGTTTCAACTTTTTGGCCAATATTCGCTGATACCGCTATACTTTATCTAAGATGAGCAAATGTTGGCCCATAGTATCAGTGCAGCTGAAATATCGGGCATTTACATGGCTCTAAGTTTGCAATAAAACAAATGAATGTCTTCGGTAAGCAGCAGCGAAAATCTTTGAGAATTATACAGAAAGTTTCAGGTTCTGCAATAATGACTAGCATGTTGTATATTACTGTTTACATAAACGCCGGTGCTTTGTGACAATATCGTATTATTTAACATCTTACCGGCAGTATGGGTTTCTTCTGGATGTGTAGCGGAGAGTGAGGAATCGGTAGTAAATGAAAGGCAGCAGCAAGCTCCCCTGGCCGCTGTCATGATATGAATAAGTGAAAGCTGATATTACACAATTGTTCAGTGTTTTAATAATAAACAATCACATTAATAACACACTTTTTGTATGTTTAGCACTTTTTAAAATATTGTTAATATTATTCTAAACCGCAATAACAAGCAAATGGAACACCTGTATAATCTAATGCAATCCAATCCAATAACTATCTGGCCTCTTTGCACCTCTGTAGGTTGCTTTGAAAATTAGAAAACCTTGAAAACTATTGAAGCGGACAGGCAGTGGTAGTTGAGATACAGTTCAATAAGACTGATTATTGTAATTAATTTGGTAACTGGGATTTACAGGGTCGTATTTTTGTGTACTTCTAGATAAAAATCTAGAAGGCGAATTTAGTGTGACGGAAAACTGGTCTGTTTTGTTGCTCATAATCTGTCACAAGTATTTTCGGCAACATACGATTGCTAAGCTGATGGTTGCAAAAGCAGAAAACTGTCTATGAACACAATCAGTACTTCCACCACAGTGTCATTGATCCAGGTGCACATATTGGTAGATAATGTAATGACATTCCAATGCAGTAAATAAAATACTACAGTAAGGATCTGACAGTCATATGCGCTTACCTGAAGAGCATGAAAACAGTGGCTGGCATCAAGAAGATCTCATTGCAGGCAATGAACTTCAGAATATTCTGCTGATTGGATGTAAGTTTGTCCAGGAGGTTTCTGATGAACATCAGGCTGCTGGGGCCCACAGACTGCAAAGAAAGATAAAAAAACAAAAACAAATCAGAAGCTGATGACGAAGCTGCAGTAGGTCAACGAACTACTGACAGAGAAGTGAATGTAAGGTAATCACATTATCAATCATCAGCTTGATTAGATTTTAAGGTGAATTTGGGTCTCTGAGCAATGGCTGGTTGATTGAGTAGATAATTAAAACACCATTTGGCTGGTGGCAATTTTCCACCTGGGGGTTAAACAATGTTCAGCAAAAGGCTTTCTGTCATACATTTTTAACTAATAGTATTAAAAGTCCCAGCAGGTGATCGCTGCCTTATACTCACGTCAAGGACTTTCTTTGTGTAGGTAGTCGCATGAAGCAAGGAGAAGAGAAAGACCGGGAAGATGCTCACTGGACACGAGTGTTAAGGATCAACGTAAAAAGACGTTAGTCAGTGTAGTTATTAGGATGGCATAATTATGATGAGACATAATTATGTTTTAATGATTAAAATCATGGAATTTGGTAGCATTTGCTATACGCCGAATCCTCTTGAAAGCAGTACATCGTGCACTTTCATGTGATGCTAATCAGAACTACTGAATCTGCAGAGTGCACCCATGCTTTCAAAGCAAGAAAAATAGAAATGTAAGTAAATAGCAGACTGCCAGTGGAGAGAAAAGTGGCTTGAAGTTTATGAAAATGTTGCTCAGAATCCAACATGTGAATCAGTGAATCATTTTAAACAAAAAAATACCACATACCACTACAGATTAGCATTGTAGCTGCACCCAAAGCGTAAAATGGTGCTTCTTTATTATTTAAACCTTTTAAATAAAAGGACAAGTCATGCAGTCCTCGCAGGCACTATTTAAGACAATGTTATCAATGGGAACCTCAACATGAACTACTGTAATCAGTATCTCTGTATGATTTTATACTTTTAACCAGATATACAGCACTATCCGTTTGTCTTTTCCCCGTATGTGAAGGCGAAAGGATACTTGTGATGGGGTAGGAGTTGACCAGGATGAGTGAGTAAAGCAGGTAATGGCAGCTATCCTCCTGAAGAGCCTGCGCCAGGAAAGCTCTGCTCAGCTGAAAGCGTGGAAGCCTTTGATGCAAGCGAAGGGCACTGGTGAGGGCGTTCGCTAACAAGGCTCGCTGATAGAAGTTAGCTGCTGCATAGGGTCTGAAACACACAAGCAGTCGCACGTATTCTGACATCTGTTCAGGCTGGGAGGAAGGAGAAAAGGGTGAAAGCAGCGCGTCACTGAGTGAACTCACCCCAAAACTGGTAAAATAAACATTACGGAGCAGTAGACGGTGAAGAGTCGTGAAAGCCACATTGCAGTTTCCAGCTTGTTACTCATTAAAAATTGCTGTAGAAGAAAGAAAGAAAAAAATTACGTTCAGGAGTCTTCAGGGGTTTTCTCATGTGCGCTGAAAACAAATGTACTGAAAGGCTCAGATCTTCACTCATGTTCTCTCAATGGTCAGCACAAACTTAATTCAATCTAGCAGTTCATTTTATCGCCCTCTCATCAAAAGTCAGGAGACAAGATGCAGCTGTAACTCATGAAAGAAAGACCTTCAGCTGACACCACCCGAGTAAGGCCATCTTCATATTTCAAACAGCTTTTACATAAAGTGACTAGTTTGAATACAGAGTCACAAAATGTACCATTATCCCAAATCGGAATCAAATAAATTAGGGCTGCGATAATGGAAATTGACAGAAAATTGTGAAAAATGCCCGTCACAGGTCCCCAGAGTCCAACGTGACATCTTTAAATGTCTTGTTTCGTCATATCAACAGTCCAAAAACATTCAGTTTACTATCATAGAAGACAAAGAAAACCAGATTTGTCAATCATGCTTGAAAAATGCCTTAAAATGATTATAAAAATTGTGTCTGATTAACTTTCTGTCAATTGACTTATTGTTGCAGCTCTAAAATAAACACCCCAGGAACATTAATAAGTGTGCTACACTGATGTGCAGTGCTTTCAGATGAGAGGAGCCTGTGCAATACCACGTTTGAGACTCTCGTGATGTTTAACTTATGATTAATCTGTTACTTACCACAGGCCCCAGCTGTGGAGGAGGACTTTGTTGGTTTGTGTCAGCCATCCTTGGGAGTGAGAGTCGCTCTGTTGGAAAAAGTCACATCATGAAGCAATGCTGACAAGTCATACCAGCAGGAATCACAAGTACACTAAAAACAAACAAAACAAAAACTACACTTGTCAGGTTACAAACCCTTCCATCAACTCCTCACATTTAAGGAGCTGTAATGTTTTGGCTTTGCGCTTGAAAAATCACTCAAGCAATGAATCGATCATCAAAATAGTTGCCAATTCGTTTCCATCCATCCATCGGTCTACTAATCATTTCCACTGGTCTCAAAGTTGCGGGATCAGGTTTTTATGGGAATCCCAGATCGGTGTTGGCGTTTTAGTAGCAACTGGCGCTGCAGATGGTTCCGTTTAGTTACATATTCACTTAGCAAACCGGGGTGACGCCGCGGCCTTTTAAAAGTGAAACTGTTGATCTCAATTAGAGCAGCCTTCACGGGAACAGAAACGCCAGCAGCTCCAAACCACAGCTCACGTAATTCGCTGTGGCCGAAGTGGAAGGCATAGCTACATTAGCGTGCCTAGCTTTCCGCTAGTTTGGGCAAGTAGTGCCTCCTTTATTAAACGGAGGACCGGTGCAAATGACACAAACTAATGCGTTACTGCTCATCAAAGTGGACCGGCACAGACAGACGCCTGTGAACAATCAGGAAAGGCCTCCGTCGGTGGTTCAGCGACGCTAACGTTAGCAGCAGGCGCATCGAGAACGTTCTCCCTGTTACCATCGTTACTAGCACGAGCTAAAGCCTCGTGGACTCACGTTACCCTGGTTACGCCGGCTGGCCTTGGCTGTCCCGGCCGTTTGAAGGAGCTCGTACAGCGTGAAAACTCCTGGTTGATAAATATATATGTACGTATATGGCAGTAGTAAAGCATATAGTTTTACCAGCGGTACGGCGTCGATCTGCTACGTTGCGCGCTCGGTTACTGGAGTGAGCGATCAGCTGACCTTCCGGAGCGAGAAGGGAAACGCCTCTCGCGATACTTTCCTGGATCACGGATCAGACGCAACACTCCCCTCTAGCGGTAGAAACGACGACATGCATCAAGGCCTTCCCCTTTTTTTTATTTTGTTTTATTTGTCTGCCGTTTTAATTCTGACACAGCATGAAAAATTAACGTGCCAATAAAATGCACAAGGCACTCAAAACGAAACAAAAACATAACATTGCATTTGATAGAAAATAATCTCTGTGCAATAACTGTGTCATACCAAACCATGCTGCACTGCAGACATTAAACATATTGCAGTTTAATATACAGATTGTGCAAAAACATGTAAACATTATGAATTATTGTCAAATGTAACTTCAAGCAGGTGGTATATACTATACATAGATATAAATAAACCATCTACACTACGTATATAAAGTAATTTACATGTACACAATTTATTCCAGCATTCTTTGCACTCTCACGTAACCTTTCACCATTTGTAACTCTACAACTATGTCAAGAAAAAAACATTTACAGAATAAAAGCACAGACAGACACAATTCAAACGCACAATAGACGAGTTAGTTCCACATTTAAGAAAGCAATTACAAGTGGCATTCAGAACACCTGAGTATAATGTTTTGATGTCTTCAAATGGAATAAGATTTTAACTTCATTATCTTCTGCAACTCACTCCAGCTGTAAGGACCATACAGTACTTAAAACTAGTTTTCCCCAAACTCAGTTTGAACACGTGATACAGCAGTTTAGTGTTATAGTTTTTAACAGATAGTCTTGTTTAGTATTAGTTTTATCTGATGCCATTCGTCCTTTGTTTAATGCATGTAGCCTGTTGATTTGTTTGTGCCAGATGTTGCAACAATATAATACAGTTGCACATTAAAATCAGTTTCCAGTTTAAATATTTCCCCCCTTTTATCCTTCCAACCCCTAGTGTCCTGTATTTCCTGGAACTACAGAAATGACTCAAGTAATAATAATGATAGTACAAAACTTGACTCTCTTAATTCAATGGGAAATGTCAAGACTATCGGAATTTCAAAATAAAAGAATGGAAATAAAGTTAAACATAAAATTAAATCGAGTATCTCATGTCTCATGTGCGTCACATCGACGCACACCCCAGGGAAAAGGCTTCACAGTGCGCCTGCGCCAAGGTCAACGCCCACATTTTTAAAGAACAAACTGACTCCTCTTTTTTAGGTTCAGCACTGATCAAGAACTAGTTTGCTTGGTTAAAGAATATTAAGGCTTTCTGGGATTCTAATTTGGCAGATTTGTCGAATATTTGCGTCTTTGCTCTTGTTTTCATCCAAATGATCTTCTGCTTTATTGGTCAATTTAAATGTTATTTTGTAGGCTACCACAAGAGGGCGCACTCGACCAGACTATCACGTTCCTGCAGGCTGGCCTATAGCCTGTGTTGGATAATTATTTTAGCTTTAAGTGCACCTTAGTTGGTCCCTACATGTTTTAAAATCTTACATCTGACTGCTACTGTAGCGCATATATCCGCAGATTATTGGCACTTGTGTCGCGGGATGATGTGTTTGCTGGAGATGCCATTTGAAAATATAGGCAGTGTAAGCACTGTAGAATCTAATTATTTCTTTGCAAAACCTAATTAGGCATTAAAAAAGGTTAACGCCAGCGCCTGAAACGTTTTTGTTTAATAATCCCATTACTGACGGCTCATCATGTATAAAATGGTGCAGGAGGACACTAAGTTTCCACTTGTTAAAGGGAATCTCTGAGAAATAGTCGCAGATTTTTTGACACTATCTGCGATTGGAAATTAGGGTTTGTAATTAAACTGCGGAGACTCAGCACAGCACACAGAGTAAGTAAGGCTGCAGCGTCCTGTCTTCATTGCATGCATTTTCTGTGTTTAACTGATGATTCTGCCTGCCTGCTGCAAAAACATTGTCTCTATTTTCTGTTTATTTTTTTTCTTTCTTAACAATGTCGTCTTATTGTTGTTCATAACGGAAATCGCCAAACTGTAGCATACAATGAGAATAGACCCTGATGATTTTTTTAAGCGTCAGCTCCTCTCGGACCATTACCAGTCACTAGAGAGCTCAAGGTGAGAATTTAAATGAGACAACAATTTCTGCCCGAGTTTTAATTTGAGCAGGCTTCTGAGGAAGAGAGGTCCTTTGACACCTTTTCAGAAAGAAATTATACCCTGCACTACTAAATTCTGAATTATGTAGATTGTCTTACATTTATTATTACTATTATTACAGGAGTGTTAGCCTACAATGATGCCATAAAAAGTCACCCGTGTTGCCGATGAATACCAGAGTCACACAAAGTATAAATGAAGGAATATTAAAGGAACATTATTGACTTTTCTTTTAGTAAAATCTCGTTTTTAGTCTTCTGAAAATGAGCCGTTTTCACACACAAAAAATGCTAATTATCTTTACTGTAAATGTGAATATCAATTATAAAATGAGGCGCTATTGTTGATTATTTTATTGAACGACTGAGAGGTAAAACACCTCGTTTTCAGACACAGTGCACGGTGAGAATTTCGAGCAATTTCGACATTTTCTCCTCCTGTGTAGTAAAAACCTGCATCGGTCAAGTTCTACAACAGAGACACGTTACTGCAGCTTAAAGGATAACTGAACTATCAACTTTAAAAATAAAGAGCACAATCAAAACTCAAAATGAACAGTATAATTAAGTGTTTCTTATAATAAAACCACCGGAAAATAGTCAGATGATGATATTGCATAAATAATGTGGGCTGCTGCAGTTTCAGTTCGATAATAATGAGCTATTATTATTATTATTATTTGAAATATTGACGACTATCACTTAAGCAAAAATACTACTATTACAATATTAGGCCTGATCATTTTTTTTCTCTCTGCGTGAACACGAAGATTTTCTACCTGCGCTCACTTTCCTCCACTTTATTTAATCTTTTCCTTTAACGCTTCTGCATCGACAGTTTTCAAGAGAAAGAAACAAAGAACAGAGAGTGAGTGACAGACCAAAGTGAAAGCTTTCTGAAAGAAATAAACAGTCTTGTATACTCAAATGAATGCTCCTTGTAATCGCTCCATCTCAGTCTCTGGATCTATTCGGCCAAAACAAACAGGGTGTGTGGTAAGGGATGAAAATCGAGGAAGACGACGGGAAGAAAGAGCTGGTTTGATAGGGAGGAAAAGAAGGACACGGTGGATTTCCCTCAGACTGGTTAAAGAAACAATAAAGTGGGTTATCAACAGACTTCTCTGCCTTTTATCTCTTTGTTGGCTGATCCAAGAAGGCGTTTCACGATTATTTCATGATGGCTGAATTCCCGGTGATTTATAGTGAAAATAAAAGGTCCTTACGCACTTTCACAAGTTATATTTTTATTGCTTTGCAGGGATTTAAATAAAAATAAATAAATAATGAATAAAGATTTAAAATCAGTGATGCTCTGTAAAAAATATTTTGCACATTAGCTCTGCGTGGATGCCTTTCAGTTGAAGCTCAGCAGAAGCACATTTTGCTTTTTGTTTTTTACTGACAGCAAAAAAACAAAAACAAGCCAGATATTTGCAAAACAGTTCAAAGTCACTAAAATTGCAAGAGAAGCTCTTACATTCACACGCCTCTTGAGAATAATATTTTCTACAGAATGGAGGTCGAGGCTCTGATTAGCATTCAGCATCTCGCTTTATTGCAGCACCTCTTTGGTTCATGTGGTTGTTTACTTCAGTGCCATGTTGACAGCAACTGTTTGAAATATTCTTTGTTATTTGGGCTTTTTTTTGGCAGATCATTACAAGTTTTTTTTTTAATCAAAATATGTTGATATCAGCCATCATGTGTTGCAGGAAAGAGAACAAATAGTATGTTGCTACTCAGAGGTTATGTGAGGTTCGAGCTTTAAACAAACAGGCTCCCTTGGTTTTATCAGATCGTGAAACATTTTCCAAATTGTTTTGAGAGACTCACTTGGTCCTCTTGTATGCTGCATGTTGTATATGCCCAAATAACAAAATTCAACATGTTGAATCTGGGTATTTGGCCTTGATTTGAGCAAACCATCACTCTCTTTTGGGGAGGTCGTCTACGTTTTCTTGCAGAAGTAGCTTCAGTTTTGCTGCTCTAACATGGCTGTTATACACATGCAGTGGTAGGCTATACTCTTGGCCTCTTAGCTTTCCTCATGAGCTTTTTCCTTGCATGCAAGTCATCCATTTTATAGAAAAGGCTATTTATAGACTCAAAAACCCCTTTTATATAAATCTTTCAGCATCTCTAAGATCTTTCATTGACTCCACACTTGTCTCAAGACAAATCCTTAACTTCAAATCTTGGGTTAGATTAATATAATTATCACTGAAGTTATTTCAGGAAAAAAGGAAATGAGCTTTGTGTATGTTTTTGGGATGCAGAGTTAAATCTTTACACAATTCACATCCCTTAACAGAAGTGTGCACAAACGTGGTGTATTATTTAGTTATTTTAAATGCATTGTCAAGAAAGAGCACCTTTTGTTTCTTTTAAAATGAAAGTGATATAAATATTAATTGAATATTTTCAAAATAAAATGACTAAAATGTAATATAAAGAACAAATGTAATCGCTGCAATATACCTAGAGGGGATAGATCTGCATAAATGATTTTTTTTTTTTGTCTATGGGGATAAAATCAGCATGTTGTTTTCTGCTCAGCTACTTCTATAAAGGCTGGAGGGAATCTGATGCCCACAGCGAGCCTTGTTGAGCCAAACACTATTGACATAGAAAGCAAAGGGGATCCACCAGAAAGCTGACTTTTCCCTTTTTGGGAGTAAAGCTATGTTTGTTTCTGGGTTGAATGGGGGCCTATAATGGCTCTGATGGCATCAGGATTGTCACCACAAATGGTCTGGGCGTTTTGCAAGGCTGTTTGACAGAGCCTATTATGTCATTGGTCACGTCCCTCCACTCCTTGCTCGCTTGGGCTTGAATGGGAGTGAATTAATCAAATGGTTTGAGAGAGATCAGCCAACTTAATGCACTTTGTGTCAAGGTCTACAGTGATCCGAGACCCCCGGCCTCCCCTCTACCTGCACTGTTGAGCTGCAGCCAGACTGAAAACACTAACATGTTCCTATAGGAACATTTAACGTGGCACTCAAAGCTGAGCTGATAATGACTTTTTATCAATACATTAAAAAAAAAAAAATCTCCTATATTATCACTTTAACATTCCTCCAGGGACGCATGGTGTTTAAATAGTGAGTTTACAGTGAAATTAATGTGTATGAAGTGACAAATATTCTGTTCTTATGTGTATTATCTTTCTATATTTAATTGTACACTTCTCTTTCATAAGGGTACCTTTATGATGTTATATGTCTGTTATGACTTGACTTCTGAAAACAACATACTAGAATACCATTAAAAAAGGTAGCATTTTAAGCATGCAATAAACTAATTTTATTTACTCAAGGATTGGGTGGATTTCTAAGACAGTTATCTGACCACTAAGAGCCCATTAGATGAAATGAATGTTTGTATACTATAGGGGATTTTTGTGTCTGGAAATTTAGTTTTTTAAATGACTACTGCTGTGGGAAATAGTGTGACACCTTTAATTGGATGTCATTCATAATTTGATATTTGTGTGGAAACGTATAATGGACTCCTTTGGACCCCACCTGGACAACAAAGAAAATCCTCTAAAAAAAGGCATCTATGTGCTTAATAAAATAAATATTGATATAGGCCTATATATGTTTTTAAAAATCAAAGCACTGCCACCATGATATTTGTTTTCCAGGAGGGGAAAATGGTCCAAATGGTCTAAAGTCGAGCGCTGTAACGTTATTGCTTTATCAAACACAATCAAAATGTGAATTAATCAAAGCACTCAGCGTTAGAGCACGTATGCATGAGCATTGTTTGGCTATAATGGATGGCTTTAAAATTTGACGTTATTATTTCCCGTCATTTCTGGAAACAAATTGAACATTTATTGCATATATATTAAAAATTATACAGTCGTCGAGAGAGGCTGATGTCTCTTTTATTGAGGCGCACCGAGAGGTGAGGTCTCACCGGATCAATTTCCCTGTCTTGTTACTCCCGCAAGAGGATGTTTGGAAAATGCCTGCACCGCTAAATTGATTCAGAAACGAATTCATAACTTGGGGGGTTTAAGCAATTTTGTGGCGCCCAGTTTTTATCCCCTATCTTTTCTTTTGTTTCGTGTTTTGATTGCTTTAAGCAGCCAAACAAAGTTTTGTACCAATCTGCTTCTCATTGAAACCTGTTTCTTCTCAGTTCCGCGGTCGTTAGTCCACGTTGGCCTCTTTTTTATTCTTTGCAAAAGAAAAAAAATGCATTTAATACACTGGGTTTTGGGTGGCTTCACAAACATAGCCATTAAGCAGTCACAATGCTTTTATTGTGCACTTGATCTCAAAATAGAGGCTGGTCTGACTGCAGGACCCAGACGAACCTATGGAAAAGGCCTTGTCTTTGTCCGCCTGTACGGAGATGAATGGCCCGTGTCAACCAGATGATTAGTTTGCACTATTAAATTGTCAAAAAGGAAGGATTTTTCCCTAATAGTGCCTTTTCGTGAAGAATTATGGAATTCAGAGTTGTTTGCGACTGCCGGGGAACTTGCAGGGCTTCGCAGGGGCGAGGGCGAAGGTCAGACAGAGTTCTCAGCGCTGCGTCCAGTGTGGCGCAGCAGTCAGAGGGGATGTGGAGACAAATGTGGGCCTATTTCCTACAAGATGGGAAGATTAATCTCCACATTGTACCAGATGAAGGATTTCCATGCAGTGACACTGTGATTCAACAAGCTGAGGTGGGTTCACCCCTCAGTACATCCATGAGGATTCACAAAATGCGTAAAATTCGTGCGTAAATGCGCAACAACACCAAGAGTGCCCCATTTACATCACCTACAGGGAAGACTCAAAGCCTATTTTCAGTGACACAAAGCAAACTTTAATAGAACTTAAGATCATTTTTATTTTAAAAACTTTGCGTGCTGCACTGGTGCACAGTTGCAGATCCCTCCCTGCACATGAGCCGTATTTCTGCATGTCATGACTGCCATGCTCCATCCAGAAAACCCCCTTCTTTTCTGCTCAACCTCTATTCTAGTGCCAACGTTTTGTGTTAAATGTTAACAACTTGGCCCGATCCATTTAATCGCCAACAACAAATCTGTGTTGACTCTAACACTCGCCTCCTTTGTGTCCATTATGCGGCTGCCCTCACTTGAAGATTTATGTATTTTTGATATTAAATTCCTTCTGTCATCAAGACTGCTCTCTTGTTGACTTTTCTTGACCTGTTGACCTCGTTCCCCAAACTTTCCCATATTTAACGCGGGACCCGCAGCCTCCCCCCTCCAACTTTCCTGCTCTACCACAGCTGAATGCTGTGTGGCTCCTTTTGTTGGCATGTGCTGTTTGCACTGTTCTTGAACTTCAGTGTGCTGCCCTGTCCCCATCCTGTACTTTGAACCCTGCGGAACAATATTCCCTTGAAAATAACGCTTTATTGTTCTCAAACTCAGTGACTTCAATTCATTTTATGGCAACTTCCTGTAACTCCAGTTTTTATGTTACACGGAACCACCGCGCAATTGCTAATGGCTATCAGGAAATCATATTTTGGTCAGTGTGATGAATTATTAGCTGGTCCTCAGTGTCCCCTAAGCTGTGACTTTCAAATCAGCACTATACAATCTTCACTTGATGTCTGCGCTTCAGTCACAATCTGCAAACTGCATTCATCCAGTGTTGACGCACAATGACGGATGCTCATACCTTTGCCATATATGACGTCCATGTCGCCTATACAAGCCTCCCTCTGCTGCCCAGCTTGCTAATTAGTTAAACAAACGCTCATACTAATGATCCAACTGGCCTGGTGAGCTTTGGGGTTTTTGTTCGCCGACTTTGCCCCGGCTTTTCCTGCTGGAAACTTGGCCCCGCTGACCCGAGCTATAACGGCGCTGTGGAGACGGCTGGACCGCCCTGTCCGGAGTCCAACCCCCCAGGGGCCAAAGGGCAGCGTCCAAGGGCCGGGAATGCCACCACCAGCTGCTAGCGGTGACACAATTTACAAAGGGGGCTCGGTGAGCAATCCCTCTATGGGCTGTCAGTGTTGTGACAGTGCTGGCTTGACATTTATTTACTCTCTCATAGGACCAAAAACTGCCGGTTTGGTTTAAGTAATAAGCCACTGAGTTTGGTTTGCTTCCAACGCCTCTGAGCTGCAAACTCAGGTATCTCTTTCTAATAAGGCACCCTTTACAGGGGTTTAGAAGTCAGGGTTTATTGACTGTAATGGCTTTATTATTGGTCAAGAAATCGTTTACTAATGCTTTGTAGATCCGTTATAATCCATTAATAAGCTACAAATTGTGGGTTGGCAGATTTTGAAAACTCTCTTTGACTGTTTGAGCACTTACTTCTAGAAAAGGTCAGCAGATGATCTGGACCCCAAATCCAATAATTAACTTCTTATTAACACTTACAGCTGCAGACGTGACGATTTAAACCCTTTATTAATGACTTATTAACATTCGTAACTACAGATAGCAAACCCACGAGCATTTATTGATGAATTATTAACATTTATAAATGCATTAAATAGAATGTGTAAACACAACCTGGCAACCCCAAATGCATTAATTACCCAATAATGCTCAAGTCACCTTTTCCGTGCCTTGTGTATAAATGTTGGGAATCCGCATGCTCATGGATTTCTCACTTTCTAATAAGCCATCGATTTGGTAGTTTAAAGTGTCAATAAGTGCTTAATAAAGGGTTTTAATCATCAAGTGGTCCAGATCATCTGCAGCTCTTTTCAAAGGAAGGTTTGACAACTTGCCAACCCAAAATGTGCTCTTGTTTATGGTTTTTAACTAATCTATAAAGCATTAGTAAATGATTTATTAATCGTTAATAAAGCCATTAGTTACAACTTTATAAGGGGTGATTAAGGTTCGTCATATTTTTGTGTTTATTCACAATAAACTGATTAATAAAAGTCATTCCTAAAAAGTACCAGGCAGACTTTATTTAATTATATTCCAATTAAATAAAGTCATTATACAATATTTTTCTTCCACCAAGAAATACAATACTTTAGGAGAACTGTGATAACCTAAACAGGAACATAAGTGCTAATTTGTTGTTGATATTTACAGTCAGTTACGCGGTCACAGGTTTGTGGATTTGTTTTAGAAACTATCCTGTGTGTGTATCCTGTTCTTCCTAAATTCAAACGTTTTTTTTCCCCCCCAGCGCGCAGCGCGGTTAACACTGGCCCCATTACACCATGTCAGTTGTGGCTCTCGGTGTTATTTGGACAATGTTTGGCCATTTACCCGGCCTAGTGTCTGCGCGCTCCAAGGAGGTCTCGACAGAAATTGATACTAATTGCGGGGACTGTACACTGCTGGCTGGTGGAGCGCCTGCAGGCAGTTGGAGGACCTGCTTGTCACCGCCTAATTGACAAGGGCTTGTCTGTCCTGGGAGCAGCTGGTCCTAAGCACTGGCGCACAATCGTAATCTTGACATGGCCTCCACTCGCCTGAAGGAGTTTTGAGGGGAAACGCCGTTAAAGGGAGATTTATTGAATCTCCCTTTGGGTGACGCTGTATTAAGTACGCAATATAAGCTTATTTCCGCGGGTGCAAAAGGGAGCCACACTCCTGGTATTAATAACAGAAGGTGCCAATTAGGCCAGACAGGTGACATTACTTGTGACATTATGAATCACTGCAAACAAGACAAGCGCGGGTAAATAACAGCTATGAGCAGCCCTGGTCTGAAATCGGTTTTAAGGAATAGTTATTTTACTTTTCGCAGCTACATGACACACAATGAGGCTATATGCGCAAATCGGATGAATGCAGGGGGATGTGTTGCACCAGCCCATTCAGCTGGCTCAGGGGCGAGAACACAACCCTCACAGTAAAATCATCAATTCATTATTCCGGCCTGTTTCTATTAGCCCGTGTCTTTATAGCTGAATGCATCAAGAGGAAAAAGCCAAGCAAGTATTGTTTTCGTCTGCAAGTGGAAAAGGTTTTCCTCCACTTTCCCACTGCCTGTAAAGAAATGCTGCTTTTCTGGCCCTTTTGAACTGAAAATCGTGATTTTTTCCCCTGGTGTTCTCCGGACGCGCTCCTTTCTTTCTGAGGAACAATGACAACACTGGAGCACCCCGCCGGTGCGCCACAGTTGGGGATCCCCCGGATTGTTTTGGACATCTTTGGATTTCATCAATCAAAATGACTGCAGTTTTCCATAAAAATGCTGAATTTGGTGCTGGAACCGAGCGGGCAAGGTAGAAAATACGAAGCTGTCCTTCCCGATGATAAATGGGCATCCTTTGATTGAGCAAATAGAGAAATACGTGCCACAGTACTGAGAAACAGGCGAAGATTGTTAAGAGACTCATGACTCATTGCGTCAGATCATGCCAGAAATGAATCGACCAGAAACATTAGGCTATAAAAGCAACTGCATTTCCCCCAAACTCCGAAATCTGTGAGACATGGATAAACCTTAAGTGGACTTGACAAGTCTAGAATAGTCTAGTCTAACTCATATATGTAAATGTGATGGCCCGACTTCTTTTGCTTGGCCACCATTAGCAGAATAATTAGTCTTATGTCTTCTTTTTGGGAATAAATATCTAACAGCAACAGGATGAAGGTTACCTCTTCAAACCACTGACTGACTGACAGTTATGAGGCTCAGCTACTGGTGCTAGATATCATCCCAGTAATATTGCTCTTTCTTACCAAGTTACTGGGTGTAACAAACCAGATAAGGACCCATAAATATATAGGAGTCTTTGGCCTGGAGCTGCAGGAAGCTGCTCCCTGCACCAATAAACCCCCGTTAACATGGAAATTCCACAACCCATTGATTAAAACTCAATCATCAGGTCTTGTTGGAGCAGACCTGGGATGACGTCAGAAAACTGCAAAGTAAAACTTTTAATTTTCTGAAAAAGCAATCATGAATTAACGACCGTGGAGAAGCCTCTCAAGGTGTCCTCTCCTAAATGGCCTTAATGCTGAATGCTAATTATCCAATATTGACATTTGGTCCCGCCTCAGGTCAGTGGGTCAACAGTTGGAGATTAATGACACCGGAAGGAGGTTATAGGACAAGGGACAAAGGAAAAGTCACTGTAATGTTACTATAATGCATCATATTTTGTCTTTGTTAGTGCACTTTGTTAAGATATCATAGGTTTTAAAGTCAGTCAGAGGACTTTTATTGTGTCTGTGGTAGCCAGTGCTGATGTTCCTTACCATATTGTACTTTATGGTTTTTGAAATATCTAATATCACATCAAAATAATATTTATATGCTATTAAAATAAGTATTTATAGTCTTGTTGGTATTCAGTAGTGACCTTATCTTATGGGTTTAGGTCTTTATGTTTCTTCTTTATTAGCACGTTTCTTTTGAGCCATTCCATATGATCCATACTGTTTATTTGTAATGATTTTATAACAGGTATTGCAGGACAGTTTGCTCTGGTAAGGACACCGCCCCCCCCTTTCTCAAAGATATAGCAGAGCTGACTGGCTTGTCGGGCTTGAAGAATTGTTTAATTTCAGGGCCCCGGCGTTTCCTGAGGTGAGGTCGGCATCGGCTGCTAATAGAGATCTAATTGATGGGCCGAGTCCCGTTTCCGTGCTCTCCTCTCTCTCCCCCTTTATTGCGCCCCGGCGTCTGCTGTAAAATAGGTCTGTAATCAGATTCCGCCTATTCCTCCTGGAGCAGGATGCGAGCTCAGGGCTGCGGAGAGAGATGGGGCAAAAAAAAAAAAGAATAACAAAGACAGAGAAAAGAAAAGAAAAATCAAGTTAAGACTTGAGTAGAAATTCGACATACTGTTGAGGCTTGATGAAAAAGAGGAAAGCGAGCTTTAACATAGAAATTCTCCTCTTTCTAGTTTGACTTTTCTTTAAATAAACCTCCATTATTCTTATACAAACTTGCTGTGGCACTCAATCAGGTTTAATCTGTCAGAATATTCCTTTATTTCTTAGGGGATTTATAGTTTTGCTGCAATATTTCTAGACTGAACCCTTCAACTTATAGGATTAATATAGATCTTTCATAAAAGGCTTTGTTATTGCTGCCAAATGCCTTCTGTAATTATGATTTTAACATGATTATATGTGCTTTCATGACACAGACTCTCACTTCATGCTCTAATCAAATTCCACACAGGCCGGTCTTGGTTAATACCAGACCAGAAGGTACAGAGATGTCAATCAAATCAGACTTGAGACTGGCAGCAACAGAAACAGAGTGATTCTCTAGTTTTTTCCCTCCTCTGCTTCTCTTTCCATCTCCTATAGAGCTTCCAGGAAGGCTGCGATTGGCCGCCTGTCCGGGCAGTGATAGCAGCCCTGGAGCCGAGGATGATTGATGATGGTGAGGGCAAGGCCGAGCGCTGGCAGCATAAAGCCCCATAGATGCCTCAATAAAGAGCCTGGCTAGTGGAGAGCCTGGGCCCCGCTCAATAGGGCCCCCTCCGCCTCCGAGGACCCACGGCTAGAGGAGTGCATGGAGAGAGAGAGAGAGAGGGAGAGGAAGAGAGGGAGAAGGAGAGGTGCTCTGTTGTTGGATAATCCATTTAGCTATCGAGCCAGCAGCCATCTGAGGCTGGATAAGTGCAGCGACGGATGTGTGTGGGGTGAAAATAGCAGGGGTTGGCTGGTGGAGTGCAGGGGTGGGGGGTTGCAGGGACGAAGGATATGGAGAGAGAGAGAGAGAGAGAGAGAGATGGATCATCCAGTCTCAGGATGCATAATGAGAAAAAGGGAAGCAGATGAGCAAAACTGGAGATGAGTTCCGCAGGTTGCTTTTCACACGCTAGATATTATCATGAGCCAAAAAAAGTTGACCACAAGACGGTGATTAGTTCCTAAACTGAACCAAGCCTCTCTGGTGCTACTCTGGTGGTCATCATTCAGCCTACAGATGCATAACTGTGGTGACCTTTGCTTCAGCAGATCAATGAGACCCTGCTAGGTTGGATTCCATCGCATGCAGCCCTGTTGTAACCCCCCAGCGCACAGCAGCTCTGAAAAGCACAATTAGGCAGCAATCTGCTCCTACCAAGCCAGCTTTCAGTGACTCCAGCATGGCTACACGATGTCCTGCAGACCCTCCTGGCTGGAGTTGGCAGGATGGAGGTTTGAGAGAGCGGCGGGGCCGGAGACTGATGGCCTGATCGTTTTTACTCTGCAGGGTTCAAAGAGATCAAGGATGACAAATCATTATGCATCTAGAGACTCTGCATATGTTGCACTTACATTTGATTTTCAAAGTATTGAGCCGATTCAAACAGACTTAAAGTCAGGGCAATATTAAAACAAGCTGAATCAAGGTTTCCAAATGCACCAAAAGTCTGAATTGTTGTCGTTTATTAGAACTAAAATGAGCTTTAAAGCATTTTGAAAATGTCGTAATCTGAAAAATACTTTGTACATGTTCTTTCTTAGCAATGCCTTGTGTAAGTCATTTTAATTTGATGTGCTTAATGAAAATAAATCGAACAAACTTTAACAAAAAACTGCTCTTTGTTCCTTTAATTTCTTCTCTTCCATGCATTGATTAAGGAAATATATGCAGAGCTATTTTAAAGATTGTTTCTGTTTGTTTGTTTGTTTGTTGTTTTTTTAGGGGGGGGCGGCATTTGAGGTCTCAAAGAGATAAATCCAAGTCAACTCTCAAGTTTGCCAGAACAAGTCTCCATTTATTTCCTTTAAGAATTTTTAAATTCAAAGTCAAAGCTAATTGCAAATCATAACACAAGTCATTCAGATCTGCACACTGACATTTATGACATAGAGGTAACTTTAGTGGATATGAACCATTTCTTTTTCAGTCCCTTCAATCCATTTTAATGGTACTTTCGGAAAATAAAGAAAAAACAAGTCTTCATATCTTGGAACACGTTTTACTTTTTACTCAATATATAGTTTTCTTTATGGCTGATATCAAAGCAAAAGACAGGGCTACGCAGATATGACTTACTAGCACTCAACCTCAACCATAAATTCAATCAGAATGACACAGTTAACATTATTTGCTACTAGTGCAAACTGTTTACAGTAAACTGCAACTTTAGTTTTAGGATTTAGTGACTTACATCTGACCAAAGTCCAAAGTCTTAATTCTATAGATCTAAATATATGTTTTTAAAACCGTACAACAGAATGTCTTTGTGTTTAGAAATCTTACCCTGCAAACGTGTCCCCAAGGTCAAGAATGAATCTCCTCGCTCAAAGTTATACAAGAGGTTTCACTTAGTTTCTGCAGCCTGAGGCTCAGAACAAGAAGCTAATCTGACAACTAGCTTCAGTGACTAACACTGTACATCCCAAAGAAATGAACAAAACTTCTTAACAAGAGTTGACAACTGCAAGGTCTCATCATAGTTGATGAGCATCAGGGTGTTTTGATGAACAATAACCTGCAACGAGAAACTCTAAAACAAACCTCAGGAGGTGACAGAAAAGCTAAAAACAGTAAAGAAACATGGACACGACCTTCTGCTTACAGGACATATTGGCCAGTAAATCTCATAATAAATACATTTAAAATGACGGCAGTAACAACTCGATCAACATACCTGTTCAGGTGCATTCTGAAGCTGCGTGGTGTTCACACTCATCCCTGCTTATATTTGACTTGTTATTAAGTTTAACAATCCTTTCATGATCATAATTAATGACTTAAACTATTTACTAATGAACCTAAAACTGCCCAACTAACAGCAAATTACATGTTATTGCTTTACGGCCAATTACAGCCACGCAAAATCTGTGTGAGCAGCTCAAAAGCAATAGGTTAATGAAAGTGTAACAGTCAAACGTGTCTTCATTGATTTGTGATTAGTGCGGAGGGCTTATTCATGGGGTACCCATAACTTGATTCTACCTCGGATTTTAATTGCCTAATTGGAGTGATTATTTAGCAATGGGAAACCATTCCACCTGTTCCTCCTCTGTACCTCTGGAAGTGTCAACAGTGTTTGATGCAGTCATGTTGACACGTGCAGTTATCCTCCCCAGTGCTGGAAGAAGTACTCAGAACCTTTAAGTAAAAGTACCAATACAACAATGTAGAAATACTCCATTACAAGTAAAAGTTCTGCATTTAAAATCCTACTAAAGTACAGAGGTTTTATCAGCAAAATGCCCCACAAGATAAATCTGCGGGGTCATTACTGTCTTCTATTCATCAGTGAAAACACTGAGCATGTCTTATTTTTAGTAACATAACTTAACATGTACATAGACATAGTTTTATTTATTGCATTTTTCTGCTGTATTTGTGTGGATAAAAAGGAAAACTTACTTTTTTACAATCGACATCTGTTCTATAATAATATTTTGAGCAATTATCACTAAAGATTTGTACATTTTTAAAGGTGCCTGTGTCATTTTGGGTTCCTGGCAGCTCTACACTTGGTTAAATTGACAAAATGATAAGTCACATTTATATGAACAAGAGGATACCATGCATGTGGGGTAAGGACAGTTGACAAGGTGGTAAACAAAGACAAAAATGAAAGCATAGAAAGAAGCAAAAATAACCAAAATGAACGTGGACTCCAGAGCAGGAAAGAAGAAGAAACAAAGGTCTGCTGCATAAATGTGTATTTTTTTCAAATGTTCTCTAAATCATTGCTTTTTTTGTGAAATACTGGGTAATTTTCCCTCTTTGGGCATTCGAACAGCAATTTTAATTAAAACATCTCAGAGGTTTAGAGTCTCTTTGGTAGAAGTGCTAACAACTCAGACAAACATGAAGCCAAAAAGGTTGTGAATCACTAGTTTAATCTTTAACAACGCATTGTATTTTATAATTTGATCATATGTTTTATTTTAAAATTCTAATCTGAAAAATAACTAGTGACTAAACTAAAGCTGTTAAATAAATGAGTAACGCTTTTGATTACGTCCCACAACGTACAGCGTAATACTTTCTAATCAACAGTGTAATTTGACAATCTGGCAACTTAAAAAGAATTTATACTATAAGTATTTTTTCTCTAACAGACTAGAGATATCATCTTTTTTATTCCACACATTCTTCTTCCTTGTCAAAACGTGGCGCCTACATTACCCACAATGCAACACGGCCACCGACAGTTCGGTCTGAGATTCGAGTGTGTTATGCTAGTAACGACTAATGTAGCCTCGAGCTGTTAGCCTCGAGCAGAGATGAGCAGCGGGCTACAGAGGTCTGGTAAACTCACTTCTTTCTAACTCCACACCAACAGATATTTTTTGTTTTTTCAAACTTGTAGTCTTCAGACCCAAACAACTTTTTTATTGATCAGACTTCACGCAGCTCCCTCTGGAGCCACAAAAGGCTTTACACACCTTTTTTTTCCCCACATATGCAGTCGTTCTCCCCAACACCTGGAAACAGACTGATGTGCAAAATCGGTGGAGTTCCCCTTTAAAATTCTAGTATTTAGCTACTTTCCACCACTACCCCTCCCTGTTTCAAAAAATAAATAAGGTTAGAAATGAAGTCCAACTTTATTCATAAAACATGTACATTATATCAAGATTTATGCATCCATAACTTGGGATGTGATTCGTGATGTCCCCTTTATGACTGACATGGAAGATGTGTGTTTTATGTGCAGCGTGAACAAATCTAATCCTGAGTGGGCTGCGAGGCTGAGCCATTATCCAGCACTGACTTATTTCATATCGCGGCTGTTGTTGTGTGCATTGTTGGTGGGCAGAGGTTAACAAAAGGCCAGGACAAATCCAAGCCACCGGCGTTGGCCGCATGGGGAAATGTTGGCAAGCGAGCCAGAGAATAATCATAGGCTAATCTGATTTCCAGCTCTGATAATGGAGGCAGGGCTAAATAAGAAAAATTCCAGGCAAATTTGTGCAAATGAAAAAGGATTCCTCCTGACATAATGGTATGGTGCAAGGCAGCCTCTAATGAGCAATAATCTGTCTAAGAGCTTCTCTCTCTCTCTCTGTTTCTCCCTCCATCTTCTATCTCATCCTGTCTCACCCCTCCACCTCCTCCTCCCACCATCCTCCCCCACTACTCCAGCTCTCATCAGCTTCCTCTCTTTTCCTGAGGAGGTGCATGTCACAGCTATGTGACACAGATATGGAAGAGTAAAAGCTGCACAATAGAGGTGTGTGCAGTATTATTTGACAAATAAAACATCTGCCAGTGCAGTGAAACATTTTTAACCTGTTTCCAATACAAAAAACTTATTTCAACAATTTTCCAGAATGGAGTGTAATTTTTCCTCCTTTTAGTGCAGCAATGTGCCTTATTCTATACTCATTTCTAAAATAATTCTTGAAACATGTTGAATTGCACTGGAAAAAAGGTGAAATACTCTCACAGCACAGCCAGATTATTTCATTTGTTTAAAGAAAACAAATGACAGTTTATTATACACCTCAGTTTGTGCCTCAGCATCTGATTTTCCTGAAAGATAAAAGCCTGGAAGGTTGTTTAAAGGTCCCGTGTGGAGTTTTTGACCACAGGTAATGCTATGGGGCAATGTTTTTACGAATGGAGCTACGTTTTGTTTGTATCGTGCGTGTACACGAGCATGCAAGCGACAAAACACACATTCCTGCCGCTATAGCTTCACGCTAATTCCACTGATCGACAATTGGTGGCAATAAGGTGCAAAGAAGCGTAGCAATATTCCAACAAAGGCAAGGAGGAGGAAGAAGACTGCAAGCTTGCAAATGTTTTAGGAGGAGGGAAATACATTCAGTGTGTTTATTAGACCCCGAGGGTACAAACCAAGCTTTTTGGTGAGAGAAATCTGAAGGCAAACAGAATTTGTTTGTTAACAAGAAAACTCCACAGGGCAGCTTTAGCTGCTCTGAAGCTATTTCTAGAGTCTTTTATTGTACCACAATCTTCTTACTAATCCACACAAAGATGGTGGCAGTAAATTACATATCTTCTCGCTCAATTTGTACAAAGTGAAACAAAATTTTTAAAAATATATTATAAGGTATATTAGTATATATTGATGTTTCTTTCCAATATTTTATACAAAACATGTTAATATTTTGCTTGTTTCACAAAAAGAGCAAGGACGTGTGTCATTTCCGGCTACCTGGCTACAGATCTTTTTTTACCTACGTGGTTTGAAGAGTCTTTTGGAATACATTTTGGAAATACCTTAAGAACAGAGGTAAGTTTTGTTAAACGACCTTCTGGGTTTTCCAAAGATCGCCAGGTATTTATTTGTCAGAAAATATGATTCCTAACTCTGTGGCTTCGATGGAGTGATAATACATGAGACAGCTAGCTAAAGCTAATGCAGTCTAATACAACAGTCCTGCAATAAATCCTTCATGAGGGTTATAGTGTTCAGTTTTTGTTGAAAGAGGTGTTGAGTCAACTTTATTTGGAGGATGTAATTTGTGGCGCTGTTGGATTGTATTGCTTTATACTTACAGGTGTTTAATATCAAGTCTACCTTAGTTTTAGCTAAGTGTGCCTAATAACCTGGCAACTGGATGTAGGGCTCAATAATAGACAAAACTTTTTTTCAAAAATGTAGATTTTTTTGCAGTTTAAAGCAAAGGTTTGAACATGACAGTGATGCCTTGTCAAAAGCTTTTTTCAGTTAAGAAATAAACAACACAAGATCCCCTGTATACTCTCGTGCATCATGTTAGATATCCCTACGTCTCTAAATGATACTTGTGCATTTTTTAACATTTCACTCCTGGATTTTAACAGGTCTTAAATGTCCAAAAACACCTTAATGCAGTACAGTGAACATGAAAAAACACCAAAATGGCACTAACACAGAGGTTTTTCTCATTACAGCACTGATAAACCACACTGTAATATGTGTTATAATGGCAATATTCACACAGCAGCAGCAGCAGCAGCTGTAAGACAATTTTACAACCGTAGAAAAATAACCCCCCCCCCTCGGCCAGCAGTAGCAGCAGCTTGGCTCTGTGTTCCTGACAACTTCCATAAATTATTGGAGATTTTCATATTTCAAATTTCATCTGCATTCATGCGGAGCGGCCAGGGCCCCGGCGGAGGCTAGCGTCGGGGTGTCGGGTGTGGAGGCAGCAGCCCCCTCGGTAGCAGCGCTGCCACCGGCTGCCTGGCTCGGTGGCCCCAGAGACCCTTGGCTAATTGAATTGCATCCCCTGATTAGATTATCCTTGCGGCAGCTTGCTGCCAATCTGAAGTATGGGTGCCTTCTATCCTACTTAACCCTTCTGCCCCCCACCCGCTGCTGCAGGCACACACACACACACACACACACACACACACACACACACACACACACACACACACACACACACACACAACACACAACACACAGCCAAGGCAGAGTGCCCAATATATTCAGGGGCCATCAAAGTTGGCCAGTTTTGTTATTTTTCTTTTGCATTGTCTTGCCTTGTAAAAGTGGCCATCTTTCACCGCCTGGCCCTCACCACCGCTCGCTCTTTACCAAACAGCCAACCCCAGCAAACTGTGAGCTGTTTTTCTGTTTGTTTTGCTTTTTTTTTCTCTCTCTCTGCAGGTTTGTTTCTCTCAGAGATTGTGTGGCCAGCTTACTGAGGGGACGGGCTGAACAGTGACAGAGCCAGAGCCACGCAGACATAGGGGTTGAATCAGAACAGGGATCAGTGCTTATAGCTGACACTTTATTCAGTTCCATTTCTGAAGAGATAATTTGTATTTATCTACCACAACTTAATTATTCTCTCACTTCAGTTGTGATTATTTGTGTTTCAACAACAAACTTTCATAGTTACTATTTAAGTATGGCGTATTTAATACCTACATTTTCTAATGTGTATAGTAGATGCTCATAACATATTTCTACTTAAAAGTTACTTATTTTTATCTATATTATGCACCTAAATTTCTCTTGCTACTGTGACACTTTAATTGCAATGTGAGGGCTTATGTTAATGTTTACTTTGTGCACTATAACCAAGATTTTCTTGCTAAAAATACAGTATAGTCATATTAAACATTTTGTGACTGTTGTCATGTCAGATTTTTACACTAACATACAACTGTTGTACAATAAAGCATATTGTAAACAAGCAGTGATGGTATTTACTACTGTACTTTATTACAATTTTGAGGTACTTGTACTTTACCATTTTCAATTGATGCTACTTGGTTCTTCTATACTTCAGAGGCAAATATTGTTCTTTTCACTTCACTACATTTATTTGACAACTATAGCTACTGGCTGGTCTACAGATTCAGATTTTCCTTTAATAAATATGATCAGTTTATAAAACATGATGCATTGTTATAGATTAAACTACCCAAAGGTATATAAAGTAGTTAAAAGTAGCTCCACTTCCACCAGCTACAACATAAAAATGCTGCTTACATGTCAATACATTAATAACAGTAAAACAAACACTAACATGCACTTATAATAATAATAAATAAATAATAATTGTAAAATTATATTTTCCTGATAATGCATCTATACCTTTTTTTTTTTTTTTGGTATTTCTACTTTTACTCATGTACAGCCAGTATGCTCCACTTATTGTATTAACCTCCTAAAAGTTTAAAACCAAGTCTGTGATCCAAATGTAAACCAAAAGCCAGCACGACTGTTAAAAATCAAAACATAAAAATCATAATGGGGTGTTACTCTCACAATGACTGGTCTTTCAGTACATGGACTAACACTGGAAAACAACTTATTCTATGTCTGTAGTGTGTTCTGATGCTGTAAAATGTGTGTTCACGTCAGTCATGTTCATCAAAACTGGCCTATATTTTGAAATATGATCTGATGAGAGACACAAAATGCAGATTTTCCATTTGGAACCACAACCTCAAATGTAAATGGTCAATAATCTACAGATTGGGCCTTTAATGGCAACTGTAATGTTTACTGTCATGGAAACATTTACTCACACAGGTTGGTCCGTTTTTGAATGTTGTTTAAAAAAAAAAGACTTATACATCTTTAATTCTTGTTCTGTGTCACAGTAAAAGTTTCCAGATCATGAATCAGACATCACTGCTATAAAATACATATGGCTGCAATTAACAATCATTTTCATCATTGATTAATCTGATGATTTTCTTGATTAACTGATTAGTTGTTTGGGCTCTAAAATGTGTGAAAATTGTGAAAAATGCCAGAGCTCAAATTGACAAATTCAAATAGCTCGCTTTGTCCAACCAATTAGTCCAAAAGCCAAATATATTCAGCTTACTATCATAGAAAACTAAGAAATATTCACATCTGAGAAGCTTGAGAAGCTAATTTTTGAAATTTTAACTTAAAAATAGACAATTAATAGAACAATTTAGATTACTTTCTGTCAATTATTGAGGTGTGGTTCCATAGTGCAGTATTTCATATAAAGAACTCCACCAAACATCATAAATGGACTCTGGCCTCATGACCCTGTGATGACTGCACCGCCTCAAACCCCCTCCACCCTCCACAGTCTCTGGCACTAGCAGGCCATGTCATCTCATGCATTGCCACATTTCAGTTTTGGAACGATGCATAACCCAGATGAATATAAGTGTTCGCTGAGGAAAAGTCATGTTCTGATGTAATTATCATCTATTGCTTCCTGTAATCGTATCAGATCTCTTTTGAACAATAATCTCATGGTGAACGTCTGGAACGGAGCCCTCCTCCCTGTTTATTGTTCTCCACTCCGGTAAAACGCAATTGAATTGAGGACTCCGCTATTAGATTTTTTGCTCTGTAGAATAAACTGAAATCGTATTTTTGCTGGAAATTATCAATACATCTTGGGGAGCAAAAGTAAGAAGACACAGAGCAAAAATAGACCCTGGGTAGAGAGAGGGAGGGAGGATGAAATAGATGAAAGATGAGGAAGAGTTGATGGGAAGACTTTCACCAACTGGAAAAGGGATTTATTGACATACCGGGGTCAGATGTATATGCTACAGTTTGTAAATCACATCAAAACTGCAAAATACTGCTCCTGCACAGAAGATACTTTATTGTGCGCCTGTTAAATCCAGTAAGTAAACTGGGTATATTGAAATGTGGAAATGGAAGCAGGGTACAGTAAATAAAAAATTCACTGTTGCCAAGAATAAAAAATAAAACAAAAATGCCTTTTTACTTTTTGGAGCACAGAAAAGAAAGCTAATTTTCTCAGTGAGCACATGTCTGAAAGTTACAGAAGTTACTGCAGTAGCTCGTTTATCAGATAAATCACTATGTCGACTTTTAAACACAAGAACAAAAAACAATATTGCAATCAGCAGCAGTTGATATTCTCCTGTTTCCACTCTTATCCTGAACAAAACCTCACAAAACAGTAACTAACATAGCTTCAGTTCTGTTTTGTTTTGTTGTGTAAGTGACTCTGACAAGATCAACAAAGAAAAAAGAAGTAAAATTATACTTACAGACTTTAAAGCGATGCAGCAGGTCTGCAGTGTTTTGCATCTGGTCTGCGAAATATTGATGACACACAGAGTTTGAGGCAAACCAATATCTTTAATTCAATCAGTAAACTGAGACAGTAAACATGGGCCACTAAAGAAATCCATCCTCAAATGTGATTTACAAAACAAAAGCAGTAGTGCAAGCCAGGGATTTACAACTGGAAATAAACACAAATTTATCCACAATTACACAAGCAACTGCACTGCTTGTAGGTATTTTTAATCATGTGTGACTGGCTGATCAAACGTTATTGCTTAAAACTTTGGTTTCTTTTCTTGAAAGTAGTGCAGTTTGACCGGCTGTTAGTGTGTCCATTTCTCCCTGTGACACATAAACTAGAGAAAGTTGGATGCTAATTTCAAGAAACAGATAGCAGTTTGTCACCTTTTCCAAAGTGTGACACTTACTGAGATGAAACTAAATTATAGCTCTTAATGAGAAGATTATGGACAATTTTAGTCCTTGTTTAAGAAAGTGACACCAGTTTAAAAGTCTGATTTATTTAGATTTTTGAGAATGAATAACAAACGCCAGACATTGTGTCCATTTGTCTTTGGATTTGGACCTCTCTTTTGGTCATGTCCTCAATATGGTTTCAGTGAATTTGGGGATTTTAATAACCTGATAAGGTGTTTTTTTTTGGTTTTTTGTTTTACCTGATGAGGTGTTTATAAAATGCAGACAATAATATTAGCTGCAAATGTTAGCATGTCCAGCTAACTAGCTTATAGTAACTCAGCGTTACTTCCAAGGCCAACAGTTAGCGTATCGTTAGCTAACTACATTGTTTTTACAGATAAATGGATTACAGGTTACATTGTATGCTACGATATCAGAGTTCAGGCTAATGTTAGCGGCTCTGTCCGGCTATTTATTGGATTTGGGGAAGTTTACACTCCAGACAAATTCCTTCTCCGAGATGTTACCTGAGCAGTACTTCTGCCAAACGCCTCATTCTTACAGCCTTTTCTGAAATATACTGTTTGAAAATATGAACAATAAAGCATAAATCTAACCTCTGTTAGAGGTGTTTGCCCAAGTATGTGCGCTTAGCTTACACGGGAAAAATAAATGGGCGCCAAAAATAGCTCCTCCCACTTTTTATGTCTATGAATAATTGGTTTCAGTCGAGCATTTCGTAGGGAGGGTGGGGTTACGCTGGCGAATTTTGGTAAATTCTAATTTGTCTAAAATCCTAGCTATTTGTGCTCCTTTCAGATCAAGGCTGAATGACTGAAAGAGGATCGTGTTCACCTGTTTCTGCCCGGCCCGGAGGCTGAGGATGCTCAGGCAGCCTCTCTGCTCCCCTCAGTGGCCATGCAGCCATCCATCCAGCTCTCCTGAGTCACTTTTCATAATTATTGAATTACATTCCTGGCAACCCATTAAGCAGGACATTCTCTTCTTAACCACCTGCTCCTCCCCCCTCCTCCACCCCATTTTGCGCCATCAATCTTTCAGCGTTACCGGAGCCCCTAAAAGCTTTCTGACTGCTCTATAATGGGGGACAGCGCGGGGTCAGGGGGTGCTACAGGACTGTGTGCTCAGGAGCAGTGATGCCTCAGCATTCGGGTGGGGAGCAGGGCAAAGGGACGGGTGGTGGTGGTGGTGTGAGGGGGCAGTGGGGGTCACTCCCTGCAGCCTGGCTGTAACAGGTCACCGACTGGACCTTTGGCTGGGAACAAGAGGGGAAAAAACATGTTTGTATGTGGGATTATGTGACTGTGTGTGCGTGTGTATCATGTGTGCAGCCAATGTAACCTGTTCAGGTGTTTCATACATAAAGAAATCAGCCCTGAGACTCAGATGTTATAAATCTGCCATGTTCATTTCATTTAAGTAATTAAGTGTTGCAATTTCCTCAGCTCTTCAACTAATTCTACTTCAGTTGGTGATTTCCTACATTTCCCAGAATGCCCTTTGACGTCCTCCAAAGAGTAAGAATGAACTGGCAGAATTAGTATTAAACTCCTCTGTAGGCTTGAAATGTGTGTAAAAAGTTGTAGTTTACTCTGGTAGAAAAAGCAGCTAGTGTTAAATTTAGTTAGAGTGGTTTTCAATTATGACCCGTTCTCACGGTAGAGGAATGTTATCAAATGTCCACAGAAACTTAAGAGCATAATCTACTCATGAGAAATCCATCCATACGCTCAGTTTCAAAACATTCGTCAAACTGCCAAAATATGGCTGATTATGTTACTTGTGCTGGAGTTTCAGAGCGACAGCAGATGACAGAAGTTCACCGGTCATTTCGATACTTTATTCTGCAGTGAAAATGAGTCACACCTGGCCAATCACAGTGTCAACTGGGCGTAACAAGCACTTAGTCTGAAGCATACTGACACCTTTAAACTAATTCTCCCATTCACATACAATCATACACATAAACACGTGTCATATTTAACTGATTTCCCCTGAAACATTTGGTTATCCACTAATTTAAATCACAGTACCTGCATGATGTTATTATTTTTTATAATTATTGTAACTACACTTTAATCCTTGTTTGGTTTGTTTTGTTTTATGTAGGTATTATGTTCATTTCTGTCACCCTGGTTTTCTTGGTTTGTTTGTCTTATCTGTAAAGTCATTATTCAGTGTTTTCTTTGTGCATAAATAATAAAGATAATACATTTCTTTTTAAATAAAGTAACATCTGGATAGAATACAAAAGTACATTAAAATAAACATACAGTAAAATGATATAGAGGGAAAGCCACTCCATTTCTACCACACAGTCTGTTATTTTCGTACATCAGGACATCTCATTGTGTGTTATCACTTAGTTATATCATCATCAAGACAAAATGTTGGGAGATTTTCTTTAAATAGTACAAAGTGCTCAGTGGATCAACATAGATCAAATGTCACCCCACACAGGTTTGGGAGTTTTAATCTTGTGTAAAGCTCAAAATGTAAAACAAGGCGCCAACACTTAATTTAAATGAAAGAAAATATATCATTTGTAATCCTATGTGGTTCCACCCAATCTGGAAATATTTCCACACAAAAAGCAGATAATACTTTTTGTTGTTATGATGCCGCGTTGAAAAGCTACGTCTTTCGACACTCACCACATGAACATCGCTAACATTTTGGTATTTTGACGTGCGGTGCTCTTTTCACTGTGTTGTCCTGGAGATTTCCACTCAAGTCAATGTTAAGTGAATAGTAAGGTTAGGATCATCTTTACCCTGCTGGCTTATTGACTCGCCTGTCAATACCACTGCAGGGAAAATCCATAACGCCTGCAAATGTTATCTCAACATCCGTTTGTGGGCGTGCATGTTCACTCATGCGTGTGAGGCTTTAAAGGTCTTACACAATATTTTACTAGAATGCACATTGTACATACATGAATATCTTCTCCTGCATGGGTAGGAAACATGTCTTTATGAAATGAATGTGTTTTTCCATGTCTTATAAGGACGGGTGCCCTCATAAGAAAAGAAAGATGAAAAGTATCCTAACTAAAGGAGATTTCTGTGGAACTTGATAGCTTATGTTTAGGACTTGAGTTTAGGTTAAAGCTGTGATAATCAATTTTTGGCTTTAGGGGGTGAAGGAACTCCAAAACAAGCTAAGAGACACCCTGCTTCATCATATTATGTCCTTTTAAAGCTGTAATGGGTAACGTTTTACACACAAGAACGGTGATATTGGACGATTCTGCAAAACCCATTCAATTATTGTTAAAGCAAGAATTGTAAAAGCTTTAAAACATATCTGCACATGGCAACTACATAGTGGCTGAAGATTGTGATTAATGCAAATAAACTACAGTTAAGGTACGGTTAAACAACTAAAACACTTGGTTAATGTCAGGGAAAGATTGTGGTTATAGTTAATAGAAAGGTGAACGTTAACTGCAGGTCTCTGATGGGACGCACCTCCACAGCATTATTCTAAATAAATAAAATAAAGGACACTCTGCTTCCTGCACTGGCACTGAGCATTGGCCCAAACAGTTTGAATATGGACGTAATTCCTAAAGATACAAACTGTTGTTGTCTGTTTACACATCCAGCAGCAGCATCTGTTTTTGGTCTCCAACAACTCCTGAGAGAAATATCTTCCTCTTTAGCTGCCAAATGCTGCTGGGCAGGTAGCATACAGTGGGTTTATCAGAGGTTTTCTGCTGAAAACAGCTGCCTGCTGCTGCTGGAAACATGGCTGATGAGAGCACTAAGACTGAACTGTACAGTAAATGTTCCGTGAAACCAAAACATTTAGCTAAAGGAGGCTAAAAAGCTTCACAGAGCAACACAGGTGTGTGATAATTATCTGTGGATGTTTCACTACAAACTACTCCTTTTACTTAGCTTGATTTGATATTAACGTAAAAGTGCAGCTTCAGATTGCATCAGCTTTGGTCAAGATTAGCGTTTATGAAAGAATGAACGGAGGCCCTCACAAGGATAGTATAACAAATGTGTGTGTTTGTGTGTGGCTACAAGTAAACAGTATCAGTGCAGATGGAGGGCTTATGCCTCACCTCACAGCATGCTGCTCATTATCTAATGCTCAGATCCCAACGCGTATTATTCATCTCTGACAGCTCGCCTGCTTTGCATAAAACACACACACACACACATAGTATACACACACACACACGCATCTGCTGCACACACTCAAGAACGCATGCATACCTTAACAGGCTGTCATGAATGCATGCATACTGTACAGCTACATAAATCCCATGTACTGTATCTGCACACAGAGCAGCACACATATGCTGCATACAAAAGTGACCTTGCACACCATACTTCAGCATATACTTCTCACACACACACACACACACAGAGCATATGAGTAATGAACAACCTTAATAACACCTCCAACTTTTCCTCTTCTTCTCTCTGCTGGCTGTTTAAATTCACATCCCCCTTTAACATCGCTCTAATCTGATTACCGCCGGGCTAATGGCTCTCCTTCTGCTCCTCCCAGACGCTCTGCCCAGACCTTGGAAAACACACACACACACGCAAACACACACATATACAGAGTGCTCAGGGTGTGTGCTGCTGCAGAAGAGCTACATCTGCAAAGTCTGGCCGAAGGGAAAAGAGCTGAGAGAAAGAGAAAGAGGGAGAAGTTGGTGTACGGTGTTTATATGCATGTGGGTGAGTGTTTTGAGGGTAAGGGGGGTAGTGGATCAGCAGCCAACTCCACTCCAAAAACCCTCCCCTCGCTCTCCCTTTCTCTTCCTTGCAATACCACCACCACCTCCTCCTCCTCCTCCTCCTCCACCCTCCCCTCGAGTAAATCTATAGGGAGGGAAGGCAGAGACAGGTGCATTTCTCCACAAATTGAGTTAGCCAAGACATGCCACATCCAATTGGACTAAATTGATGTGAGAGTTTGTGATGTCTGCCGTGGGTATTACAGCAAAGGTCAGTGTGCCGAGACAATGACATCAATCTGGTCCACGTGGCCGAGCGCTCGGGCCCCCGCCAGCCCCCTGATTCAGATGCAAACCTGCAAACACAGCCAGGGGAAGGAGAGGGCGGACAAATGCTGGTTGCAAACTGGTGGGCATTTTGTGATCGCTTTTGAATAGAGGCTAAACAAGACCCCGACACACCCTGGTTGTTGCCTTTGGGTGTCACATGCTGCCGATGGCCAATAAATACTATAGATGCCCTGTAGATAAAAAATGATGATGGCTGTTGCCTTACCAGTTTATTGTTTTAATTGTAAAGCATCCAAACCAGAGTCTAGAGGTATAGAGAAGCTGTGTATTCATGCAGAGAATCACTCGGGTATTCTGTTATATTTAGTTTAGGTTGTTTACATACCTCCATACCTTATGAAACCACTTGACAAAATATTAATCTAGGCTATCTGTGATGTTATTCCACTAGATATGTACATAGACATCTTAGAAAGTCTGAAAGAAAGATGGAATAAGAACACTGTATGTAATGATGATATAATAAACAAATATTTTGTTGTCATCAAATTGAACCCATAATGTCGTAAGTAAGGCATGAGTAAAAGGTGTTTCCATGCTGCGGTAATAAAACAGCCACATGAACTGGGTTTGTCATAATCAGAATATGAGATTAGCTGAGTTACTCTAACCCAGTCACAACATGCATCAACCTGGTTACTTGAATTAATGTAAATTCTCATCTAATTCTACATGAATGTAAACAGAACCAGCAATGAAATTTAAATTATGTTGCAGCCCGTTCGCGGACGCCAGCTGAGGTGATCTACTGGACCAATCCCAAAACTTTTGATAAGTATTAATCATTTTGACACCAAAATTTGTAAAAATAGGGCCCAGGTTTAAAAATACAGGAGTTTCCCTTTAATCTAACATTTAAAGGGATACTGAGAAGATTGAGACAACTCTCATGACACGTGTTGGAGCTCAAAACTGGAGCTAGGAGGCAATTAGCTTAGCTTAGCTTAGCTTAGCATAAAGACTGGAAGCAAGGGGGAAACAGCTAGCCTAGTTCTGAAGCTCACCAATTAACACACTGCATCTAAAACGTATGTAAAAATGACAGTTTGTGGTTTTAGAGGGAGGTGCGTGCTTGATGAACAACAGTTTATTTATATGCAACCAACAGCGTCTCCGCTGGTTGCCTGGCAACCTCATGGCGACGGCAAGACTCCAGGAAGTCTCTGTGCCCGGCTGTTGTTAGCCAAATAACAGAATACCTTTTTATACCGCAGGTTTATTTACATTTCTGCAGCTGTTCTGACTGAGGGACATGTTCACATACTAGCAGTACATATTAGACAGACATATTAGAAACAACAGGGGTAGTTCACACCCCTTCTGCTAACGCTAGCTACCACGGCTAATTTGCTTAAGCTACTATCACTGCTAATGTACTTCCGTTATGATGTCAGTACAACAAATGCTACAACCAGCCCATAATAGATTCAGTTAATGTATATGTCACATTTTCCCGACTCTGGGATGTTATTTATATATAGAGGCCTACCAACAATGAACACATATTGCCTATCAATTTCACCTCCAACACGTGAGTGGTAGTGGTTTAGGGCTACTTTGCCTCTACTCTCAGGAAATCCAATAGAAACTTCATCATGCTGTCACCTCTGCCAGGCCCTGCAAACCCAGATTTCAGGGGTATGGCTTTCAGCCCACCTCTATTCAGAGAGCCATTTTCTTTGATCACATTAGGTTTATTGCTCCTCTTACGGTTCCCTCCGTCTTCTCACTGATACTCTATATCAGCCCTGGGCTATTGGTTTTCATTCTGTGGCTTCAATCTGGACCTGGACCAGGCTGAGCTAGGCCAGCTTACACTGACGTTAATTCATATAAAAGCTATATGAACAGCCAAGTTCAACTCCTGACTTCACAAGCTCACTCCATCAGTGGGACATTACATTTGACAGAGTGTATTTAAAAGGTAAATATACAGTAACAGTAATTTAACAAATCGATATTCTTCCTAAAGTGCTTCTGTGTATTTAGGTTTGTTTGGAGTCATTTTCATTTTTATCTAATAAAACACATCTGAACACAATACTTTGTAGATACATGGTTGTTTTCAGTGTTGCTTTACCTCCATCTTAATTTAACCAACCAATGGCTGTACGTTGAAGAGCTGCTGTGCAGTTTGGTTTTGATCAATCTCACCTTTGAATTTGCCAAATGAGCTGAAAATGACTAATTTCACAACAACGTATCTGCAGATCTCAGCCGATTAAGAACAAGTCATCGTCTGCTCTTTTTGACAAGTTTTCCTGGAGCCCACGGGATCCACGAAGAAGGTTCAGTTCATCCCCAGTCAGTGGAATCGCAGACCAGAGATTTGTCTGAGAAGCAATTTACTGTCATTTGCCGAGAGAGTGCTGGCCTGATGCATAAACATAGTTCCTAATATGCCAATTCATCATCATGCAGCCAGGGGATTCTGGGTGTGTTCTGATCAAATTTGCACCCAGCGATGATGAGGGGCATGTTGGTTTTGATGCAGAAAAGTGCAGATCCAGCTATTTGTCATGTCAAGCTTCAACAGGGGAGGCAGAGGAGGAAAGAAACACAGCGTAGAAATAGAAGGGATAGAATCGGAGGCCACGCTAGCAACTTGTTCCAGGGACGGCAATGTCTGTCGGTCCACCACTTTGTTCCAGAGTGAAATATCTCAGCTATTGGATGGATTTCCATTCAATTTTATACAGACATTCATGGCCCCCAGACAATGAATCCCAGTGGTGGAAAGTATAAGTACATTTACACAAGTACTGTACTTAAGGATTTCCATTTTCTGCTACTTTCTACTTCCACTCCACTACACTTCAGAGGAGATTATTGTACTTTTTACTCCACTACATTTATTTGATAACTTTAGTTACTTTGCAGATTCAGATTAATAATATATAATCAACAAATACATTATGATGATGTATAGGTTGTTAAGATAAGACTTTATTGATCCCTGGGGGGAAGTTCACAAGCTACAGTACCTTGTTGGTACTCAAACAGGAGTAAACAGCATTTGTTGGGGACTATTTTCGGTGGCAGATTAGGTACCCTAGAGAGTATTTACAGCAGCAGGACGATGTATGTGGGATCGACTCAAAATAAACTACAGAGCCCAGGTTCATGGTAATGAAGGAAAATGTCACACAGTGTGTTTGTAAGTTTTTGGACAATAATGGAGCTCAGAGGAATAAGCTATATAGGCTTTGGATACACAGACAATACTTGTTAGGGTCAATTCATGTTTGGTTTTGGTCTTTTCATGGGATTTGTTGATATAAGAAAAACACTGAATATCACAGATTTATTCTTTAATAATGTTGTTGTTATTGCTTCATTTTCCAGACTATTCTAGTGACTCCAAAATACGGCAAATCCAGCACCACTGCTGCTGAAACGTATGTTAACGTCCTCTAACAAGCAACATATTGGTTCTCTAAGCTGTGTGCAATGCAGCCCACTAACACGCATTTTCTGACAGCTTTATAAAACATTCTAGGACACCCATTTTGAGTAGCAGCCAACTCACCAGCCACATATATTGATTTCAGCCGGAATACAGAATCTATCTCTTCCAGCTCTGTGGTGCAGCATCATCCTTCAGAGCCCAGAGAGCGGCCTTCTGGGAACAGGAAGTGAATCAGAGCTTGCAGTGGACAGACTGACTGTGATGGCTCCCATCTGGCTGTTCTTTAAAGATTCCTTCCAATCAAATTAGCTTTGATTGATCAACAGGCGCCGCCATTGGACGGTGGTCATGGCAACATAAATCACCCTCTGCCATCAATATGGATGGCTTTCCTGAGGAAGAGCAATAGTGACATGAAAGTACATGAAATTCAAGGAAGTTGATGATATTAAAGATGGATGTGGCTCACCATAAACTCCTGATAAACAAACAGGAAATCAAGACCTTTGTGGTGTTGAGATACAGATCAAAGATCTGCCACCTGCTCTCATGTAAACCTGTTGATTATTATTGACAATATTGGCTGTTGTCGAGTAGTTTCTTCATAAAATAATCGTATTAATCAATAAACATCAGATAACAATACTTCTCCAAAATGGATGTTTTTTTGTAAAGAAACGTCTTCAGCTGTGTTCAGGGTTTACCTGATTTAACTTTCTCAATTCTTCAAACAAATCTCAATCTTCAGAGGACTAGTATTACAGCGATGAGCCAGAATGTAATTAATACATTTCTATTTTGGTTTTAATGTGATTTAAATATATAATATATGCAGTAAGTAATGAGATGTGCTAACAGTATAATAAAAAGTATAATAGCTCTAAATATTAAATCAAGTTGAAATCAATATTTGGATTTAGTTCTGTTGGTCATATCAACAGGAGTTTAAGTCTTAACAATGGTATGAAATAACATTGACTTACTCAGATTTAGAGCATCAAAAGACAAACAAGCAAACAGTTAAAGAACTTGGAGGGTTAATTGGTCCTAGAAAGGTAACCGTTAACCTGTAAGATGAAGAGAGTGAGAACAGCTCATACTTCCACAAACTGATTTTCATACTTCTTTCACACTTGTTAGGTTCACGCCTGAATATCCAAAGTTGCTGTAGTTGCAAAACATAAAAAGCCTGTATCCAAATACCCCCTTTTTGTATTTATCAATACCACAGGGGGCATAAAACTGAGGGCACAACAAAAAGTGTTATAGAGTACTCTCATTAACGCACTCTTAAAATGTTCATGGAATAGACCCTTTTCACGGCAGACATTTTGACAGGTGTATATAATAACATTAACGATGGCTGCGTGCCATTAAATGTCCCAGTAAGCCATCTCATTGAGTGAGCATGCACAATACCAGATCCACGGAACTGGCTCTCCTAAGTGGAATACAGCCATCATTAATGTTATTAATTCCACCTGTGCTCTTCCTGCTTTGACAAGTCAAAATGTCTGCTGTGAAAAGGGTCTATAAGTATGGAATAAACAACCTAAACTGGTGCTTTATTGAACAAATGCAAGCCCTAATACCCCATTCACACCTGGCATTAACATCCGATCTGTATCTGGATAAGGAAAAACGCATGTTAATGCAAGGTGTAAATGCATGCAGAACGCATTGTGATCTGAACGTGATCGGATCAGGCAGACCAGATTTGGAGGTGCCCAGGCTCGCATTGTGATCAGATCTCAGCAATGTGACCACATTCTTAAAAAAAACATCCGCCAGCAATTTGAAAGGTCGCCTAACACACCTCGTCCTGCCAGCCTTACAAAAAGCTACATGTAGTAAAAGTAGCTTGCAACTAATTTCGCATTTTGAGATCTGATCACAATGTAGGCACAATCGTGATAACAAGAAGACATTTTAATACCAGGTGTAAATGCAAAGACCCATGGATAGGATGTCATTATATCCAGATCACATGTTAATACCAGGTGTAAATGCTGCTCCTCAGTTTAGGGGTTCAATTACTTAATTTAGGTGATATCGAAAGGTCCTGTCACCTAAACTCGCAAAATATGGGAAAATTAAGGCATGACACTGACTGAATAAAGGACTCTTTAGTTTATAGGAGTCGTGTGTGCATGTAAACCCCTGCACACCCACAAAGGTGTCTTTAGTTATAGCTGATTAGACCTCTTCTCAGGTTGATGTTGGGTGGAGCCAGTTTCACTAAACCTGAAGAATGATAAAGGTGTAGGCCTATGTTGTCCCAACAGGTTCAACAAACTAAAAGGAAGTGAAAGTCTGCAGTGGACAACACCTCCTGAGAGGAGGTCTAATCATTGTAACTGTAAACACCTGTCTGGGTGACAGTGGGCGTGTAGGGGCTTTAAAGAGTAAGCTGCCCCACTGTAACAGGTGCAACAAAGGTAAGGCAGCAGTGAGAGAGATGTCAATCAAGCACACCTGTACCTGCCCAGATAGAGCTCTAATCAGCCAAAATTTGACCATAAGTGTGTGTGGGATTAAAGAGAAGATTAAGGTATTTTTAAGCTGCTTTTAAGAAATGTTTGTCCTGATACAAGTTTTTTTTAAATATATATATCACCAAATTATTCATGAAAACACAGAACCCCAATCTCTCAATTAAGGATGCGTTCAATTATTGATTAATGATTGTGTTTGACTCCCCAGGTCTATTTAAAACAATGTCGGGCCACAGAGTATCCTGTTGCGCATGTTATGAATATTGGAAGTCCTTGTCGGGACTCTTTTGACTATATGGAAATAATAATTCATATTCATATGAGCTGCCTGATGGTTTATGCAGATGGCGGCTGGGGGCAAAATACAGAGTCTAATGTACAACAGAGGCCACGTGTTTAGTCATAACACATCAAAAGAATATGAGATGAGTGGGGGGTGCACGAGGCGAGACAAATTAGCAGCTTTAGAAATTGATAGCAGGTGTTTACATGTGGTATCTTTTGCATATTATAATGTCAAAGCGAGGGGGGGGGGGGGGGGGTTGTAATAAACATTACAATGCGTTGTATAATAATCAATATAATTCACAATGACCTTGACGTTTTATGATGGATTGGGAGACACGGCCTACTGTAATTGCTGCCCACTCCTCCCTCCCTCCCTCCTTCCTTCCTTCCTTTCACCCTGACGCCTCCGCCTCTACTGGCCAATCTCTCTTTCCTTTTTTTTTTGACATTAAAAACCGCTCCATCATTCTCGATGCGCCGCCTTGTCGCCTGCCGCTCAGATGACCATTAATCGCTTAATTCCAGTAAACCTACGTGCGCACAAAAGGCCGCTGTCTGCCGCTTAATGCATGTGTGATTAAGCTTTTAGGCCGACCACACGGCTTTATTAGCCAGCAGGTCCTTGTATAGAGGGCCAAATGCCTTCAGGGGGCCCGAGGGTGGTGTGGGGTAGAGGGGGGGTGGGTGTGGAGAGGGAGGGGGGCAAGTTAATGACACTGACCCTCACTTCCCCAACAGCTATTCAATTCAACAATAATAACGGGTCACGCAGCTGATTTATGAGGCTGGGGCTAATAATTGTCAATTGCTAATGCGGGGCTGGGGAAGGGGGGCAATGCCAGTAGACTATGCTAAATAAAATATGCCTTGACCCCACTGGGGGTGAAATGCAGGAGGCCAAAAAAAAAAAATTGACAGATGATGTTTCAGATAGCCCCCCCCACACACACCTCAAAGCATGTTGCAACTGCGTCTAAAAACACAACGTTGGTTTGGCGTCTGCGCATTAAAACATTTAGAGAGAATATGCATCAGCAGCAGCAACATCCAGGCCAGAGTCTCAGGCCCGCCTGCTCCCATCCGTCCGCCCGCATGGCTGCAATAAATTAATAACAACCAAACAATGTGTCGCGGAGAGGCGGATTCAATTACTAAGTTTATTTACAGGGAAATCTCATGAAGGCCATTGACCAACGTTAAACAGCGCGGGATGAAACGATGACAAGAGCTCCGATAAGAATTTAATTCCATCTCATTTCAGACGATTTTATGAATCAAATTCTTGAACACTGGCAAGAGATTTAATGATCACATCTTTGCGAAATCTTATTTCAGAGCCGGTCGATGGCATTTCTCTGCGTTAATGTCGACTTAGAGGTTGGAGTAATTTAGTAATTGATTCCTTGCCTGGCTCTCGCCCGTGCCAAGGCCGCGTTTGAGGGTAATATGTTTCCTAATCTTATCCCCCGGAATAAGATTTTTATGTTAATCCACTGGCTGGCCTCTTGGTCACTTGGGAAGCACAGATAAAGGCTCAGAGGGGCCGCAGAGGCCGGGAGAGACGAGCCGTGCTCTGCAGGAGCTGGCTGCAGCATCTGGAAAACAACGAGACGAGTTAATGGGAGATAAGAGAGCAATATCACACACAGAAGAGCCTGTAGTACATGAGAATAAAATACTTACATGTTTTCCCCGTGTAGAATCTGTAAATTAATAATTTTGTTTCCATATAGCTAAATAAAAGGTTGATAAGGGTTATAAAAGCTGCTTTCCTTCCACTTTATTTTCATATCGGTGTGATGTTTGACCCCAGATGTTATTTTAGAATTTATAATAGGCTACAAAGATGCATAAAGTCTATTTCCTGCATACAAATGAGATCAGGTAGGTTTATCCTCCTCTACATCCCTGCCTATCACCGTCACCGAGGCGCACAACGCCCTCACATTTGTGCCAAAGACAGAATAAAGAGCATCAGGTGAAAAAAAACCGTCTAATAACAATAACAACAACATGAGGCTGCACGCAGCAGACTGAGACACTGGAGTCTTTTGTGCTGCACGTTTTTTCCCCCGCAGACACCGAGAGAAGACACCAGCTTCTAATTGAATTTAGCCTCTTCTCCAGATGTCACTTTCCATCTGTGCTCTTGGAAACGCGATGCGCTTTTTACGCACCGGCCTGGAACACCTTTAACTCGGATGTTTTTTTCTCTCTCCCCTCTCGTGTGTTAACATGTCTTCTTATGTGCAGTTTGCTTAGAGAAACAACTACATATAAAAACGGATTATGATTTATTACAGAATATTATAATTGTTTTGGATACCAATTGAATCATAATTGTGTAGCTGGAACAGTAAAGTCCCTTTTACCCCTCTGATATTTTATCTCAGGTGTTTTCACACATTCTGCAGGTGACAGCGCGACCCCTCGCCTTTATCCATCCTGTCAAATTGAGACATCAGACCAAATTGCCACGAGAGCATCCCCAAAATGAATTTATTATCTGCTCTCGAGCCCCTCCTCTGCAACACGCGGCCTTATTAATAATCGTTTTGATAAGCGTAGGATTTCCTCGGGCGGAGGAGTGAGACATTGTAGGTGAAATGTGACAGAGGGACCCTCCCATCGCGCTCTCTCTCTTTATCCTCCTCTGTTTCTTTGCCTTTTCGGGGGAGTGGATCCATCCAATCCATCCAGAGACAATGGCATTTTGTTCCTCTTTTTGTCCCTCCTGTCGACCCGCATTCCTATATTGCTGAGCAACGATAGTGCGCACTAAATGGAGAGGAGTTCCTCCCGTATCCCGGCTATTGTCCGGCACTTGCCAGGGGAATTTAGGGTCTCGCACACATCGCATTTTCCTGATTTATTTAAGTGAAGGCATATGGCTGAAGCCCTTTATTTGCCACATAATTACGAATTAACTACCGCTTTACTTGAATTAAAGGATCATTATGTTACTGTAAATCACTGTTTGCACGAACTGCTGCTGTTTGGAAACGGTGCTGAACACGAGGAGCAACCTGCAGCCACCGCCCCCCGCCCCCTCGTGCAGGATATAAACTGTCTGCACATTTTGCATCTTGCAAAAGCTAAAGAAATATTTCCATTAAATCAAATCAGAGTCCCGCCTTTCGGATTTAATATTATCACATCACAATATCAAACTGCGGCTTCTCATCCCACCAGCTGAAAGAATTAAAAGATGTTGAAACTATAAAAGAGGAGGCGTTTCAATAGCTGGTGGACTATGGTGGAGGGACTATAGACCGCAAGAATAAAGAGAGGCTTCAGTGAAAGAAACCGATGGCTAAAAGCTATAATTGTATTTGCCTCGGCGAAATATCAGAAAAGACTTCTAGTTTCTTTGAGCGTTATTAGATTAATTCCCAGAGATGGTTTCTTTTCTCGCTGCCAGACGCGTGGAGGGAGGACGGTGAACCATTTGGCTCTTTGGTTTCAATAATCAAATTAACCATTTGGTACAACTTTTGGGTCCCAGCTCGTGTGTAGAAAAGGGGAAAATAAAAAAAGAAAACATTTACATAATAGGCACCGGGTTGTGTCAAGAAAGAATTAACTTTTCTTTTTTTGCTCTCGTTGAAAAGACAATGTACACACGAAAGAAAAGGCAGAAACACACTGCAACACGTCAGCAATTGTGGAGAAAAATAATTGATGGCAAATGCGATCGGGTCTTCTTTATTTTAACAGATAATATAGGAGCTGCACGTTGCGGCCTGAAGCCTGCATGCACGGACAAAATGTTCAGTTCATAAAAGCGTTTGGTGCCATATTCAGTCTTTAAACCTCCTTCTTTTCTTTTCTTTATTCTAAAAACAAGTTAATATTTCATCAAATGTTAATATAAATGTGGCGCCAATACCGTTCCTCCCAGTTTGGAGTTACTGACAAGTGTATCTGAAAATGAGTTTGAAATTTAAGATCTTAAACTGAGATGAAAAGATGATTTGCACTGAAATGACTTCACCTTTTCGAAAAAAAAAGAAAAAACCCAAACAGACTTTAAAACCCAATTTTAGACGAGTGACCTCAGACGCTGACCTGTACGTGGTTTAGAAGGCCTCTTTCTGTAGTCCCGATTTAAACAAATAAATGTTTACTTCATATTTTTCCAGCCTTCTTTAATTGTGATGAAAAATAAGATCAATAGTGTGAAGGATACAATCAAATCAAAAGAAAAAAACAAGTCAAAGCCAAGATCTATAATAATCCTATAATAAAATGTAATAGGTTGTGAGACAGAAGTTTATAATGGCCAGTGTCCAAAATGATACGTGTGATAAAAAATACATAAAGTCGGTATTGAGCATCAGAGATACAATCAGTCCCTATAGGATTATTAAAGGAATATTATAGTGATTTTTCAGTGTGGGGTCTCACAGATCAATCACTGAAACACGACCAGCGCTGAACAAATTCAAACATCAAACACTCATCTGCTAAATTTAATTGATGCACCAGAATTCATGTTGCTCCTTTTTGTTTTTCGATAATTTGGGAAAGAAAAAACAAACAAACCCGCAGCTTCAAACGAGGACTTGAACTCGGTCCAATGAACACACTGAGTGTGTAAACGCCATAGAAAACGGTTCACCTTATTACACAAACCAAATTAACCACTCAGCCAATATTGTGAGCCTAAGAGGTCCGATGACTGCCTCGCCAGTTCGTTACTTTCATTAGAAAGATGTTATTTGCCAAATAAACGGAATAATGAAAGTAATAAAGACAATTACAAACTCATTTAAATCATAAAAACACACCCGAAAGTTGAGCAGAGATTACACTGCAGCAGTGCAGGGACAGAATTGGAAAAAACCGTTGTGTTTATTTGGCAAAAAGGGTAATATTAAACCGGTTTATTACTGTGCGTAAATTGCAATATGTTGAGTTTTTAATCCATAGTGACAATTTATAGCTTTCATATATTAACTTTAATGATGTCTGCTACACAGTCATGAAACAGAAATGGCAAAGACCTGATTTAAGTCTAAATTAGTAATTAAAAACAATACAACCCCTGCAGTGTAAGGTGAAATAGACCAAAAGGAAATCAAAACAAAGGGGATATTCGGTACAGTCTATGGCACTGTGGTTATGGATGTGATTGGTGTGCATGGGGGGGGATCATCTAAAAAGTTTTTTTTTATTCAGTGTATAAATCATATTTTTCTCTACAAGGAAAAGGTAAAAAAAAAAAATCAGTCAGTGGGTGAGATAATTTGCTTCAGAGCACATTTGCTTGTTTCAGTAGTTTTCTTGCAAACAGTGTCCTGAAACAAAGCAGGAGAATGCAAAAAAATATTATTAAAACCAGTTGCACGTAAAACAAGAGACTTCACCTCAGTTGCAGATTTTTATGTGTCCAAAAAGGATACTTTAAACCTTAAAAAATCGTCATACCTAAACGACAAAATTGCTCGTTATACCTGATACAAATGTTCACGTTTTGCTGCTTCAGTAGCAGAAGCCCAGAGTTAAAACCAGAGTGAAAACAGTCGGAGCAGACGGGCAGAAAGAAGAGGCAGAGGGGGAATACTATGTGAAATCCTGCCCAAGGTATACGGTCGCTTAAAAGGCTTAAAAGCTTGGAGAAAATTGGATCAGGGAGAATCGTCACCCAACTTTCATTATTTCCAAGTGGTGTGATTGAATTAAAGGGCAAGATGGTGGTTGGAGAGGAGTGGGGTGGATGGGTAGAAGGGTGGAGGGGGGCGGCGGTGGTGGTGGAGGGGTGCGTAATGGCGTGGTATTAAATTCTAATTAGAGATGCAGGGGATCAATGATAGGGAGGTTGGACAGCCCGGGCCCCCAGTGCCAGCCCAATAGACTGATGAGTTATTGTCATGTAAAAAAGCGCTAGCAATAAGACCAAACGCTTTGCTATTGTCCAAGCGGAAAGAGCCAAGTTTATTATGAGGACTATATGCTCTAGAGACCTCAGGCTAGGCGGCTCTTAGGGGGCTTTTCATAAAACAGGGCTAGGTTCCTATAAAGGAGGCCAGTTTTGGAGCAGGCGCTGAGCAGTGAACATCTACCCACCGTCCAGCCTCTTTCCAACCAGTTCAAACCAAACAAGTCATCTTTCCCCCCCAACTCAGACCGCGCGTCCTCCTCATTTTTGTTTTTATTATTTTTTTTACTTTCCAACCCAATTTTTTGGGGGTAGTTTTTGTTTGACATTTTTTCCCGGGAAGTGCAGCTTTCTAACTCCACCGAGCCTTCTCAAATGTATAAAATGGAGTATTCTTACCTAAATTCCTCTGCCTACGAGTCATGTATGGCCGGGATGGACACGTCGAGCTTGGCATCGGCCTATGCGGACTTCAGTTCGTGCAGTCAAGCCAGTGGGTTTCAGTACAATCCCATCAGGACCACTTTCGGGGCCACCTCCGGCTGTCCGTCCCTCACGCCGGGGTCCTGCAGCCTGGGGACCCTGCGGGACCACCAGAGCAGCCCGTACGCCGCAGGTAAGCAGCGGCTCCGGAGCCTCAACCCGGCGTATTATAGGACGTCTTGATTGCATTTGAAAATGGAAATGTGTTTAGTATTTACCAAACGAAATTTGCTTACACAAATGAAAGAATTTATCACGTTAGAAGCGATTGCAGGCAAGCGGTAATTCGGTTACGGGGTTATACTATCCCAGTCACACCCAAAACCGCCAACAGAATTATCTTAAGCTGCCAAAATGATAGGCATAATTTATTTACTTTGCGATGAGACATAAAGCTTCGAAAATAATTAGATAACCAAAGACTAAAGCTCATTATTGACACCGAATTGGAGTTACAGTAGCAACAAGCGGAGCGGATGGGAACATTATGACAAGTTTTCAAACTCGAGCCTCAATCTGAGGAGCAACAATTAGTTTAACATTACAATTAACCGCATCACAGGTCAGCAACGTTATCAATTCAGAAGTAATTCACAGGTAATCAAAGGCATAATACAATTGAAAGCTTTAGCCCAGAATCCTTAACCCGATTTTGTACAAAATATCGAATTTGAATTTACTTCCATTTGACAGCATCACAATTACACACACACATATCTTCTACTGCACCACTGCACGTCTGACGGTGACATTTTATTTCGTTTACAGTTCCCTACAAACTGTTCACGGATCACGGCGGACTGAACGAGAAGAGAAAGCAGAGGCGCATCCGGACCACGTTCACCAGCGCCCAGCTGAAGGAGCTGGAGCGGGTTTTTGCTGAAACGCACTACCCGGACATCTACACCAGAGAGGAATTGGCACTCAAAATCGATCTGACTGAAGCCAGAGTGCAGGTACACAGCCACCGGCTCTCCAGCAGACGCCAACCTGCTCCCATTACGCACGATTACACACCATTACGCAGGGGTGGATTTATGATGCAAATAAGAAACATTTTAACATATTGCGTCCAATCACTCATTTTAAACAGATTTTAGTGAAATAAAAGCTTTACTGCTTTGACATGATGAACTACTGGCCTCCAACTGCTGGCACCATCTAATACACACTCTTATGCATTAATGCGCAAAACAAAGGGATGGTGTTTGTCTTTAGGGACACTTTTAGATATTTAAACCTCAAATCGCATTTATAAGCAACCTCACCTGTGCTAAAGAACCTTTGTGGTCATGACATCTTATTGAAAACTGAGAGCGATTAATAATAAGCAGTTTCAGATGAGCAGATGAATGAACCAAACATTCGTGGTGGTTTAACTTTTGTACTTGCACCCATTTTCCAGGTGTGGTTCCAAAACCGGCGTGCCAAGTTCCGCAAGCAGGAGCGGGCAGCTGCAGCGGCCGCAGCGGCTGCAAAGTCCAGTTCTGGAAAGAAGTCCGACCCCAGAGATGAAGACAGCAAAGAGACCAAATCTACCGACCCCGACAGCACAGGAGGACCGGGCCCGAACCCCGTGCCCACCTCCAACTGCGGCGGACCGAGCCCGACCGGAGGCCAGGTCAACACCACTGGGAACGGGCAGGTGGACCAAGTGAAGACATCCGTGTCCACCGGCATGGGGGTGACAGCACCGAGCCAAGGCTGGGCCACCGCCCCGGGGACCATCACCTCTATCCCGGACTCATTGGGCGGGCCATTCGCCAGCGTACTGTCGTCTTTGCAAAGACAGAACGGAGCCAAAGCTACATTAGTAAAGACCAGCATGTTCTAATGAAGCTTCACAGCGGGGGAAGAAACACCGAGCAGAGGAAAAGAGACGTGTTTCCTCATCCTCCGGAAACTGACAAGCAATTGCTCGAGACAGACTTAAGGACAATAAAAAGCAGTTAAAAAGAAGATGACAACTCTGTTATTTTATTTTTATGCCTTGCGCCGTTTCTTGTGGTCAGTGGACACTTTTGCTGTAAAAATATCCATCTTGACAAGTTACATTGTCTTATAATAACGTTTATTTTACTTAAAACAAGTGCAAGTTGGGTGAAATGTTTCCACTCATGTCTAAAGACTGAAATCCTGAAAAAGAAAGTCATATTACTGTACTAATAACAACAAAATGACACTCCTGTTGAGATTTTTCATGCATAAATTCACAACAAGATATCTCATCCCAAAGCAAAACATTCCTCTTGTTTTAAGAAAGAAAAACGACACATTTAAGACTGAATACTGGACGAAGTAACTTGTTAAGATGAACATTTTTTTTGGGCCAAATTCATGAGCAAACACAGACGTCTGCGCACTGGAAACGCGTCGTGCCATCAGTGAGCAAAGGAGCCTCGTTAAGTCACATTATGTGTCAGAGTTCAACAGCTGCTTTGTTTGGTAGAGAGACGTTTAATATCCATGACTGAGGATGCTCTCACAAAATCCGCGGTCTGACACAAACGCATAACCCAACGAGACGCTGACGCATTTTGCTTCTCTGTTCTCTTATAGACACAAGCTGCTGTTTGGAAGTAGCCTCTTACAGCTGTGCTTTTGTTTCCGGAGCTGCTGAGAGTTTAGTTTCTTTAAATTATCGATATAAACACAATTATTTCCTCGAGAGAAAAAAAGGCACAAACTACTGCAATGTTCACCTCTGACAGGAAAATCTGTATGTTTTGTGTGTCTTTCTACGGCAGTGTTTTTGTGGCTCAAATTGTATAGTGTTAATACGTATTATTGTCTCCTATAGTTGAACCATAGGCCATACTCCCTCGTAGATCGATCATACAAGTCTTTTTGATGTTTTACAAAATTCCCTCGGAAGAATTTATTTTGGGTAAAAAAAAAAGGGAATGGATGCAAACATTGTATTTATTTCTATATAATTTGCATGTTGTCTCTTTGTCTGATTTTACAATGATTTCCCTTCCATTTTGTGAGCATTGTGTAACTTGTTTTGTCCGGGATCTGAAAGTTATTTATATGTAGGTAATGAATGCTTATATTTAAGAAGGAAATATTTCTACATGTGCACATAGTTTTCCAGGTGTACCATTGAAATGGTTGTTGATGATAAAAAAAATAGTCCAAGTTGCTTTGTCATGTTTTCTTTGGACAAATAAGGAAACCCAGCACAGTTATTAGTTATTATCACTGTTGGAATTTACAGCTTTACGTATTCTTTATAATCCTATAACAGGCTTCTTCATGATTGCTCTGTCATAAATGCAAAGTTTTTCGTTCATGGTCGTTTGAAAAAGGCCGGAGATTTCAGCACCACGGACAGCACCGTACCGCTTCACCGTTCAGTGAGTCTTCAAGATTTATTTTTCCAAAAAAGGTGCAAATATTTGCCTTTAGATGAACAGAATTTCACTCAATCTCAATGCAAATGTCCAGAATAAAGTGTGGGTCTTCTGAAATCTGATATAATTTGGACAAACTGCTCCAATGATGCCAAGAAAATGTCACAACACTGGAGAAAAGATGGAAACCATTTCATCTAAATTTCAAACAAAGGGCACTAAGTCACACCAATAAGCAGGTATTTTAAAATCAATTGAAAGAAAACAATACATGAATACATTTTAAAGCTCAACGTTGGACTGACTGACTTTAAGTTTTTCACCAAAGTCTGTAACCTGTCAGATTGTGTGACGCTGGAGGATCCACAGGAAACCGACTGATAGGTTAACTAATGACCAACACTGACAGGTGAGGTCTCATTGCTCTACACACAGACCTATACTAATACTGGCCGCCACTTTCTTTCTGTCACAGCTTTTAAAATGTTTATCTGGGGTCACAGTTTTTGGATTAACAGCACCAGAACTTGTGAGCCTGTGAAAATATTATGAATGCATCTTTTTTTGGCAACATAGCTGAAATTCCTAATCAGGTCACAGAATTCGGTGTGACACCTGTTCAGGTGCCTGAACTTGAACCCAACATTGGCCTTAACCCAAACCAGTCATTTCTACGAAGTCTAACCATAATCTGACTTTAAATGTAAGCCCTAACGATGACTCTTACATCACTGGCAGAATTCAAGACTCCATTAAACTCCCTGTTAATGGGACTTTATTCTTAATTGTGTCTGTTCTTTAGTCTTATTTTAGTATCATTATCTGTTTATAGTATTTTTTATCTGCAGCTTTTTATTCTGCTGTTTTTGCCAAATCTCCCTCAATGAGATTTACATGGTTAAATACATGTTAAATAATTAAATAAATAAATAAACCACGAGTAAACACTATCTGAGGTAGACTAGACTTAGACACAGTTACGCATTTGCTTCTTGCTGAAGCCAGTGACGAATGTTTTAAGTATTTATTTACCGCATTTCTTCCGTTAGTTTAAATATTTTAGCTCATGCGTTGTCTTTTTGGGGATTATTGCCAAAAATAAAAAGACAAAAGCCCAGTTTTAATTTATAACATTTTATTTATAAACATACAGTATGCTATAAATGCCATTGCATTTAAACATCAAATTAAACTATATTTCGGATAGTGTTCAGGTGAATATTACAATAAATACAGAACAGACGTAAAGGTTTCATTCCCCAACCATCCTGTTAAGAAGACCGTCTGAATATAGAGCTCCGTCTCAAAGATCCCGCTGTAAGAGACTCAGCCGAGATTTATTCATGAACTAAATGAAGATAAAAAATGAAATACACAATCGGAACAGAAGCTTAAAAATACTGTAGATCAGAGAGATGAACCCGGAGGAGAAGCTTGGCTATAGGATGCAGTTCAGGAGGAGGAGGAGAAGGCTGCTAGTTTGCTTTCATACAGCAAATCATTTGGTTTTAGGCTTAAACGTGCATTTTCTTTTCATCCACAATACATAACCGAGCTCTTCTCATACAAGTTAAAAAAAAATATAATAAAATGAAATAAAAGAAGCAAGTGACTTAAAATGTCCAGCTGGCGGAACAGATCTTTAGTTTTCATCCAACCAAATATTGCACAGATGCAACTGCTGCTGCTGGTATGTGTTACCTCTGCTGTTTAAACTAGCTGTAACGTGTACTGGTGATTTTTGTGTTTTTATTTTTTAATATTTTTATAAATGAATCCTACCACTGAGCAATTATCAAAATTACCTCAATTAATAGCATACATAAGTCTATATCGCTCTAGAATAAAACATTCAAAATGAAAATCAATGGTTTCCCCTGCAGTATATACGCTATATATACTGTGTATTTTTCCAATAGACAACAAATGTATTCCTCTGGGTTTTATCACTGCAAATCACTGAGGAATCACCGGGGGGAAATATGATATTAAGGGTGTTGTTTATGTAAAATAAACAGTACTTGTCAAGTGAAATAAAGCGTGATGTAAAGGGAGGGCTGCAGCCCGTCTGTCTGCAGTTTAAGGGTTCAAATTTGGCCAAATCCCTCCCTACATCCCAAAAACCAAAAACTAAAAAAGAAAAAAGAAAAGAAATCAAACACCATATAGCTGGTGTTTTTTTTTCCTGCATCACCTTGCTGTCCTAAGGCACATTGAAGTCCTGACTTTCCAAGCGGACAGGCTGGCCGAGGAGCAACCTGCTGTGACCCAAAAGCACAGAAACAGCTCACACGTCGTGCTATTGCCCTAATGATGAAACTACATCCATAATATGTCTTTATATTGGAAGCTAATTTTATTCAGGAGCACAGAAGAAGAGACACAGGAGGTCACTGTGAGGACCAAAGGATCAGAAAACAGTGACTTACTGTATATACTGTGTCTGTGGATCTAAAATAGTGGGTTTATAGTGACCTTTATTACACTTTATAAATGAAGTTTCTGTATATCTTTTTGTTTTAATCTAGTACTTCATTGAATGGGCATAAAATGATTAATATTCTTCAGTTCCAGCCTGTTAAGAGAAATTAAAAAATCTGATCCAATCTGAGCTGCCCGACCACATATTCAGTTTTCTTTGCAGTTTTTGTATTTTCATCACTCCAAATTAAAAACATCTTTCTTAAATGATAAAAAAAAGAATCAGTAACTATGTGATATACTGCACTTCCATTACATGGAATTTAATAGTAAATATTTCAATTTTTTCCAACCAGGAAAATCTGATTCTACTTGACCAAGACTTGAACACCATATTTTCTTGTAGTGTGTTCACTCTGACAGCATAGGACGCTAACATAGCCTACCTGTGTTTAAAGCATCTGTAAATGTTATTGTGTTTTCTTTTCAACATGGCCGCCACCCCAGAACAGTCTCTCTCTCTGTGTCGCTGCATGATGAAACCGAGTCTGTGGCGGTACGTGGACCAATCAAATTCAGATTTCACTCACATATCAGATGACATAAACACGAAGAATATATTTTTTAAAACGTTTGACTGTCCCCCAGATCTCTGTTTGGCCCCCCCTCCCCATGATGAATCTTCATTGGTTACTGAATTGCAGAGGATGCAAAGATCCCGACACGCTGTGAAGGACATGATTTGCAGATAATCGGGTTAAAACAGGGACGGGGTTTCTTCTGTGAACCTTGTGCTTTTCTGTAGAGCGTCACAACGTGGTTGGCTGTCCGGCCGCTTGAAAGGAGAAAGAAAGAGAAAGAGAAGGAAACCCACAATTTTTAGAAACCACAATTGTGTGTGTGTTTTTTTAAAGGGATTTTAAGGTCAAGGACATGCAGATCTAATGAAATAAAACCTCTTAATCTGGGATAATGACTTACGAGTCTTTTTATTGAGGCCCTGATTTGATTTTGTGGTTTTCTGATCCCCAAATGATAACAGCTGCTGAGAGGTTATGTAAATGTGAGCTGTGTCTTTTAGAAAGCATGAACTTTTGCTCCTGTGCAGGCAAGGTGAAAGGGACGGAAAGTTACCGTCATCCTCTCCCAGCGGCTGCATCACCAATTTCTCTTCCTCCTGATGCAGCTTCAGATTCATCCCTCCATTCAGCCAAGCCTCACTGTGTCTGACACTTCTTTATTAAAGCTGCACTGGGTAGCATTTTTATATTAAAATACACTCGTCTCATCAGCCACACAGCGGGGCTGCAATAAAGAATGAAACCTTTGAAATACACCTTACATTTTTTAATCATAAAATAGTGTCAAGTTTACTGAAAAAACAATAAATCAAACAAACCTTTGTCTGTTTTTCTACCTGGTTTATGAGCACTGTATTTACTGCTGGTGCTACGACACCATCACCTTATTGGAAACTGCATTTATTCATCAGTGAGAACATGATGTATGGCCAACATTAGCCAACTATAAGGAACAACAGCACCTTACCATTTTTATAATTTTAGAGACTCTCTCTTTATGAACATTACGTAACAGGAAAGTTTTTTATTTATTTCCGGTGGTTGTGTTTTTCTGATATTCATATATGGTGGTTGATTTGCTTAGAACCAGCTGACAGAACCTGACCACATTCATTATTCATTTATGTTTTGGATGGATGGATGGAAACATTTGTTACAGAGACAGAAGATGAAACAGAAAAGAGAGAGATGGAAGGAAGACGTGGGAGAGAGGTGGGGTGGAGGGACTTACAGCGGGAGCGGATGTAGCACTGGTGGCAGTTGAGGAGGCCGTTTCTGATCCGGACGTCCGTCCCCGTGGTCGTGTCGCCTAACTGTCCCTTACACACCCCACACTGAAGAGAGAGAGAGAGAAATAGTTATTAATATTAATTATTCATTATGAGATAAAGATATTGTTATGCTATAGTTTTCTCTGTCAACAAACCCCCAAAACCAACAATCTGTTAGTCTCTCAATGCTTTCTGACTTCCCTGAAAGAAGGCCATTGGTTCCTACTGAAGATGGAATTTTTAAAAAATATGTAAAATAAAAAAATAAAAAAATAAAAATAAAGCCCATGTTAATAATAATGAAGGAACATGTCATCTCACTGATATTTTTCTAATAGTTTTTGCACAACAACGGAGCTCTATGGTACAGGGGAATAAGCTATACCAGGCTTTAAACACACAGATGATACTTGTTAGTAGATTCAGTTCATGGGATTAGCTGCGAATTAGAAAAATATAGATCATCGCCCGCCTTATGATTTAATCATATCTACACAACAACACCACCGCAAAGGTACAGTAGCATTCATACTTCTAATAGATAATTAAATGGATAAAAAACTAAATAAAACAGAGAACAATACTGAATCTTGACATAAGAAGCACTTCTGAGAAGACAAGCGCTCTCTTCTTTCTGTCACCGACCTTAAAGCATTGAATGTGGAAGTAGAGACTGAGGGTCTCTATGATCATGGCCGCCCCCTTCCCTAATGGCTGCCCACAGCTGGAGCACAGCTTCTTCCCACTGACAGACCTACAGGAGAGAGAAAGAGATAGAAAGACGTGCAGACAGAAAACCTATGACACAAGAAGCGACTGTAAATGATTTTCTGTTGTACCAGTTAAGCTCTTCTGACAGTGAATATGAAAGAGAAACACAGAGTTATTTATAAGCTGTTAATTTGTTCATTGTTCTACTGGAAAATTGAGAAAGACAGGAAGAGAAATAACAAAAAAAATGCTGTTATCTGGCACATTTGCAGTAACGTTTACAAATGTACATTTCTCTGTAAAATAAAGAAACAGATTAAATAAAATGAATTAAAAGAACTGTCTCCATTTATTGTATTGAAATTCCCACCGCATTCAAGGGTCCTTGCTGCAGTGGTACATGTTATGAGATGGGTGGAGAAATGTGGGCAGCAAAGCAGAAAATGACAGTGCAGAAATGAACTGCCTCCCCCCCTCCATGTGGGCTGTTTGTAATGCAGTACCTGTTGGGTGCTGGAGGCAGTGTGTCTGGAGGTGGTGGACATGCTGCGGGGGTTTTTGATGAGCTGCGGCCCACGTTATTATCAATGGGACCGCTCCTGGAAATGGACAGCAACATGCAACATGATGATGACTCATAGCTACAGCGACTCTATTGGCTGTCAGAGAACCAATCCAAGCCAGAACAAGCTGAGCAAATGAAATCTCCTCTGTAATGTTTAGGCAAAACCCAGGATTACTTTACTCTTTAAAATGCAGTGTAATGTGTTACTATAGTATATGATTCTAATGAATGTTCATAGCACTTTTCTTGTCATAGACTAGTTTCTTTATGTGGAGGAAGACTGTGGGGGGAAAATGCAGGTACAAGATGCCACCTGCTGGTCAAACGGGTTAACTGAAGGTGTTATTAAGACCCACTCTTACCAAAAAGCCCTGCTGGTCACTATTCTGATCTTTTGAAATATGTATTTACAGCCAGGATGAAACGTGACTGCAATCGATTGGATTTAAATTGAGCAGTGTTATAGTGCCTTGACACGTAGAGGAATTTTATTAAACAACACAAGTAGCATGAGGAAATAAAACAATGTTTAGAATGAAAGTTGTTTTGAAAAAAACTTTTTAATCATGTTGCAACTTGTTATTTGTCTCTGTTGTGATAATAAGTACATACTGGTGCAACCTGTGCTTGGTTGTGTCTTATACCCCACACTGTCATTAAAGGACACTGTCTTCTGTGTGACTGCAACAGTGTGCTCTTAACTCGTAATACATAAAAGACAAATGGATGTAAAATTTGAAAGGGACTGAACTCTGGATAAAAAAAAAATCAAACACTTTCTTCAGACTACGAAATCCAGGAAGAGTGGCAGAACTTGGACCGAAGGCTTCTCTCACACACATTCACACACCTCCTGTCTCCTGCAGGCCGGCTGGGCTTGTTGCTGTCTGCTGTGGGCTCTTCTTGTTTCTTCACTGGAGTGGAGGTTTTGGCTGGCATTGGGGGAAGTTTTTGGCCGTTCTGCAAACTGTGACCGAGTGTTTCTGCCTGACTGCTGCTCTGACTCACCGAGCTGAGGATCAGAAACAAACCTTGTTGAGATCAATTCTGTTTGCTATCATATCTAACACACGTAACATTATGTATTTTTGCTTTTCATAGTTTATTTGACTGATCCCACTAAGATCTACAATTGTTTTCCTTGATTCTAACCTGACTAGAAAACAGGGCTAAAGATAAAAGTTGCAGATACACAACAATCAAAACTATACAATGATTTGCAAAGTGTCACTTATCACATGAAAACTGATGCAAATTTAACAATTTATTGTAAATCTGCAGGTGACCATTAAACTAAAACATGACAACAGCCTTTTTCTAAGCTGTTAGGGGGGAGTGGTCTAATTGTTTCTTCTCCTCTGGCTGTTCTTTCAAATCTCTGAAGTACACTCTCTACACACTGTGCCCACCTGCTTCTCACATGATGCGTAACATCATTGTTACATTAAGGCAACATAAGGCCTCATTTTAAGCCACGGTTGCTCAGAATATCGGCTAAAATGTCTAAAATGAAGATTTACCACTTTAAGATAGTCGACTAACCTTCTGCCTGTTTTCATGCTGTCGTCAGCGGTGCTGATGTCACTGGTCCTGTCATTTTCTCTCCGTTTCCATTCCACACTCTCTGTGCTGCCCCTCTGTGCCGTCCAATCACAAACAGGGAACAGTTAGTTGAACAACCAATCAAAAAAACAAAACAAACACTGTGCCCACTCAAGCAATTCTAACCAATTGTCACAGAGTCCCCTCCTGAACTGATACAAAATGAACACATGCGTCTAACAAACTATCTATAATCAGCCATTCACTGACCGACTGCCTCTCCAGCAGTTCCTGCTTGCGTTCCCAGTCGGCCAGCGAGCGGACGATGGTGTCCTGGGGCTCCGAGGTGGAGGAGAGCTCCCCTCGGCTGGGAGAGGGCAGGGCTGAGGAGCGGGGAGTCAGAGGCGCCACAGTTTCCTCCAGTATCCTGCGTTCCTGTGGTGATGGGAGAGTTGGGTGAGTTATTAACAATATTTAAGTACTATCTAGATTATCAGTCAGCAAATACACTTTTCTTTTAGATTTAAAAATACACAATTCACACATTTAACTTTTGCTCTCATCCGGAACAAAATGATCCTGATTTCAGATATTATTAGTGTAAATTATACTGAAAAAAAGTCAAAAGACACAAAAAAAACCCCACATCACAGGTGCAACACATGCCCTCAATCATCAACATGCACACACCTCCTCGTGATACTTCTTCTCCTCCTCTGCCACCTCCCTTTGCGCTTTCTCCCACTCCTCCTTCAGCTTCTCCTGCTCGCGCCGGTACTTATCCTGTTACCATGGCAACAGACACATGACATACAGCACCGAGCCTCAAAGAAGAGGAAGACTAAACTGTCTGCAGGTGGATATTTTGGCAGGAAAACAGAGATGATGCACAGACATGTCTGGCATCAAAGGGGCTTTGAGAGGCTTTTCAAAAGGCTTCAGTCTGAATCTGTCGATGGTAAAATTCTCGCCTAGTGTATCCTGCTTAAATTAATCCAAGAAGGGACTGAGACCTGTAGATCCTGTTGTAATAATTGGTAGACTATTTACAATTTCCATGTGGGATGCCCTTAGTGTGTACTCTAAATATAAGCCTTGACTTAGAGACATAAATGAATGCAAGGGTAGCTTGCTATTCCTGTTATGGCTTAACACTTGCTCAGATCTGATACTTGCGTGTTAGGGATAAAAAGCAAACAAAAGAGACCAGAAGCAGGCACTGCGGACAAAAGGCAAACGTAGAGCATGCAGAGCCTGTGGAGCACAGGGTTCCTACACAATTTTCATTTCAAAGCTGCCTTAAATTAATTTTGTCCTTGATGTACAGTACTAAAATAGTAACTGGGCAACAAGACCACAAAAAGAGATGACATCGAACTGACACTTAACATTATTCTAGACAAGCAAAAACCTTGTAAGACTAGACTTTCACTCTTTTCAGACATGTGTAGGAACCCTGAGAGAAGGCCAAATTGAAAGATCCAAGATTTAGAGAGAAAGCAACTTAAGCAAGACAGATGACAGACCAAGATCGAGGCGCAGAGACAACACAGAATCAACCAGGGAGGTAACAAGCACATTGATGCACCAGACATTCATCCATTTCAGCGCATCTCATCTCAAACAGTCCTGCAACAACCGGAAAGAAGAGAAATCTGTTCTCATCACTGTTGTTTTGAGATTTATTTATCAAGATTACACTGTAGATGAGTACAGTATATCATGGATACCAATGATGTTTAAAAATATGTGGACCTGAGATGCACCTCTGATTGGCTGAGGAGAGAGAGGGTGATTTGGGCAGCAGCAACAGCAGCAACCTTGGACAAAGTCCTTGTCTGTGTATGTGCATGAGATGGAGACAGTGAGTGGATAAAACCAAAGTAAAGGTCCTTCCACTGCACAAAATCGCCCTCTAGTGGTCAAAGTGTGCAACATAGGAGTAGTCAGGGTGTGCCCTTGGGGTAGGGTATGCTCAATATAAAACAAACATGTAGGCAAGCTGTGCAAGTAGCAATTAAATGTGGTTAATCCATCTGATTCTGAGCTGAGCACAGACTGTCACACAGCAGCGTACTCTCCTACTACATGGTTTCACTTTCAGGGCTTGGTAAACAGTAAGGCCCTCTGCCCACTGAGCTCCACTTCTCTGGAATAACCTACCACCGCACATTCGAGAGGCAAGCTCTGTTGATACTTTCAAATCTTTTTTCTGTTCACTATGATCTCTCCTAATTTCACCGGCTGGGAACCAAAATCCCTGACAGTTTTTCCTCCTTGACAAGTGGGTACACCAACCCTGTTAGGGTTATATGACCTCTATTTTTAAATTACTATGTGTGTGAGTGCGTGTGTATGTGTGTGTACTTTTACATGTAATATCACGTGTTTTCTTTTCTGCTGTTGTTTTTTTAACTGACTTGTAAAGTGTACAGAGACTCTCTGGGTGATGTGCACTGAAGTTGAAGGTAAAGTATCCCAGGTCAGGGCTAAACATCTGGGTTAAAACTGGGCTAAATCTGTTTTGAAAAGTGAAAGGTTTTCAGGTTACATATATGCTTTTTTCCTTTGTTCTAAGCATCTAATTTACTATATGTCAAAACGTAGTTAGGACTTGCTTCACACTGAAATATAAGTTAAATGCTGTTTAAACAACAGTTATAATGTAACCTAGATGTCTAAGCAAACTTAGCCCAGTTTTAACCCAGAAGTATAGACATATTTCACCCAATCAATCGTATTCATTGACTCACACGTAGCTTATTTGTTAACAACTCATAACAAAATCTGCCTGCCATGGTAAATACAACATATGCAATTTGCTTTAATCTGAAGCGTCTTTGACCCAAATTCAATCATGTGGGCTGTGCTAGTGACTTGCTGTGCCCATCGAGATACATTGTAAAATTAAGGCCAATTAAGAGACTGAGAGTTTTAATTATAGTCTTTAACAGAAAGCCCAGAGAGCCTCTGTTCTATGTATTTTCCTATGTATTATTTAAGCTATGTGATTACCCACTATTGCACTTGCTAGCAAAAATTTGAAAACGTTTTATCTTCAACAAAGGTACATGTGTCAAAACATACCTTTGATGAGTTTGACACAGCCATGTTTGCAAAGCCTCGTGAAATGTGAATGAATGCTGAATGATAAATAGAAAATTACCATGTTATACCTACTATTTATTGTGCAAATGGGCTAATAAAGCTATAGGTGCTGACTGCCGAACTTCATAGCTGAACTTGTAGGTGAGCTATGTGTTTGAATAACATACAGACAACAACTAAAAACATCTCTTACAGTTTGTAGCAAGAGCGTGAGGCCTAATAATTAGCCAGCTGGGCCAAGGTTTACCTCAACCGATCATTTCTTTCCCTTGGACTTGTTTGTATACTCAGTTGCTAAAATGCAATAGATATGTACAGCTAAAAGTCCGTTCTGCACCTAATCCTCACAGCGCTGGTGCCTTGCTCTACCCACTAAGCTCCATCAGGACCTCAAGCCCTAACCTTGCAGACTCATGCGCCATGCTTTACCCTTGGAGGTATACTGTGTACCTGCAGCATGCGCTCCTGCTCTTGCTGCCACCTTTCCTGACGCTTTCGCTCCTCATCCGGGTCCCAAGACCAGCGGTCACCCCGCCTGGCCTGGGGCAACACCGGGACTGACACCTGGTAGACCCCAACACACACACACACACACACACACACACACACAACATGCACAAATACACGCATGGCACAGAAATATTCATGTACACATTCATATCCATGAACCGACCACCATTCTCTCTCACACACACACACACCCATAAAGCCAATGACAGACCAATAGATTGATATGGCTCCAACACACACACACACACACACACACACACAGAAAGAGATCAACACCAGTGCACACACATCCACCACAGGAAAAGAAGAAGGGAAGGGAGGAGACAGAAATAGTTGATCTACCACGACAGCACTACTCCAATGCTAGCCAAAGGACTCCTACTAAGGAGAGAGAAGACAGAGAAAGAGACAGATGAGCTCAAAGGAAAACGAAAGCAGTCTCTGCCGTTTTCTACAGCATCCTCATCTGGCATGCTACATGAACAGCTCTGTGTGTCCTATGATGTGTAGCAGAGCCTATGCACTATGCTTACAAACCACTTAATTGCATTTTGAGATACGCTCATCCTTATATTTAAAATAGTGGATGTTTCTAAATGTATACTGTGCTAATGAAAGGTTTAGATGCAGACCGTCTTTTTCATACTTTTCTTGGTTTAGGTTATGTTTCTATTTAGATGAAATACTTCTTAATAAAAGGTACCTGGTGATTTTTCCTTAATCTTACCTGCACATGTACATAATTTGTTTTTATTTTTTCCTGAATTTGATCACGTTTTCAGCATTTGACTTCTGTTTTATCTCTGCGTACATGCAGTATATGTTAAACTGAACTACTGACTGTAACCCAAGAGATATTAAGCCAGATGGGAAGCAGTAAAAGGGTTTTTCAGAGTCTGACCACAACATTTTATGCAGCCAGATGATGTCTTTTACTCACGTTTCCACGGCAATCCTTCTCCGTCTCTTCTGTAGAGGAAGTGTGAGATGGAACATTAGTTAAAATACAATTTAAACAAGCATTATGGATACAGGTGACACAGCTAAATGCCTTTTGATGGGGCAAATAGAAAAATGACAACACCACAAGTGTTGGTTTGACAACCTAAGGAGTAAAGATGCTGATGAAAGAAAACAAAGAGAGACCAGTGACAGAAAACCAGTTCACCAAGAGCAACATACTACATCTGGAGTTAACCAATAAGTAGCTGCCTTTTCTTGCCCTTCAGCTTTTATTTTGTCTTTATGTTTTGATGTATTCGGCTATACATTGAAACCTTTTCGAAATCACCCTGGGTAGGAGTGATCATCTGGATCCACCCTGGGTAGGAGTGATCCAGATGTTTAGGGAGACCTAATGTTGTAGCTTTTGGTGGAAAAGCTAGCAATGTAAAGCACACTGAGGCCAAAACATAAAACTGATCATTTATAAAGTTAACTAGGTCATCCATGATAATTTTCATAAATGTTCATAGGTGAACTACTTCATTGGTTCATTTGAAAAGAACCCTCTGACAATGCATCCTAATCAACATGATGATACTAATATGAAGTACAATCTTTAACAATGACAAACACACACAGATGAGTTAGACCTGGAGCAACTCTGCATTTGCTCCATTGTACATAGTTGGTAGTACAAATGAGAAACTTCGAAACACATTTGAAACAGAGAGAGAGCACATCACTGATCATCCACAAAACTCTGGAAATGAGTGAAAAACAAGAGATGGGACTGCAGGGCTGTTGTCTAGCCCTTAAAGAAACGGCAGGGAAACCCTGTGCATTCAGCACCTGGGGACGGAAACATGAGCTCCACCGATGAATGAAGGGGTTTACCTGGTGGAGCGAAGAAGTCCCAGCGTAACTTAGGGTGGCTGGTTGCCAGCGGAGCCCTGACACTGTTTGCAAATTCTATAGCGAAAAAAAAAAAGTGGGTGGAAGGAAAGGAGGGAATGAGGGAAGGAGAGGAGGGAGAAGAGCAATAAAGAATAGACAGATGTCAAAACCAGGAGTTGGTATGGACATCGAGGGAAGGATTTTATAGTTATGCTCCTAAGATACTGTAGGCTAAATGGATTGTAAATGCAAAAACTATATTTAGTCTTTAAAAAGGTTGGTATTCAGATTTAGTAAAAACTCAGCATGTTTTCTAGACAATCCTAACTTGACGGCCAAAAAGTCAGAATAAAGACAGAAAAGAAGACAACAACAAAGCAGTGCTTTAATTACACTATCTGGAAAAGTAATAGTTTACCTCTTTTATACATGTTTTTGTTGGATTTCAGGTCTAATTAGCTTGTGTACCCGTCTACATTGTGAAAAGTGAAAAAGGGGACTTTAGTGTAAGAGCCAATTAGAGATCATTGACAGTTGAGCAGATAACAGTCATATTGTACATATTTATTTTTTATAATATTTTTTCATATCTTACTGTCAATTATCCATTTTCTATTTATGCTTCTTGACTTGCAGTACTTGCTTTATCTTTCTTTATATTTTCTACTTACTATGTTTATTGCTGTGCACCAAAATACCAAAGCAAATTCCTTGTATGTGTAACCTGACGTGGCAATAAAGCTGATTCTGATTAGAAAGCAGGAAGTGAAGCAGGAGTTTGTGCAGGCTGCCAAAAAAGGTTGATAATAGTCACACATTCAGATTCAAACATGTTGCTTGTACAATAAAACAGAAAGTGTCAGGCTGAAAGGCAAAAGGGGGAAAAGCCAGCAAGGAGGAAATGCTAATCAAACTCAGAAAACAAGGGGATGTATGGAAAAGAAGCTGCTGGCTTGGTATTTGGAAGTGACGAGTTCACTAACCTGCTGTCGTTTCCTTTGATGGGTGATATCCAAATGATCCTGGAGCAGCTAAGCTTGGTATTTTCTCTCTTTCCTGTGACGTCTCCTGGGAACTGGGAACACTTGCCTGCAGGGAGATTCAAAGATAATCCGGTGGACGGCTGAGTGATTGCTTCTTCAGATATGTTAGGTGACAAAAGTTTGTCTTAGTTTGGTATTCAGCCATACCTGTAAAGTTACCAGCTGACTTTGCTGTGTGCTGACCTCTGACTGGACAAGGTTGGAGATGTTTTGACCAGATGGTTCAGTTTTTTCTTGTTTGGCTTCTGAAAACACAGACAACACAATTGTATCACTACTGTTAAAATCACGTGAAAATTAAACACACTTTACTTTTACAATTTTTCCTCAAAATTATTTTTCTTCATGTTTTTCCAAAAGTTCTAGGGTCAGATTACAATAGTCCATGACCTGTAATGATACAAGTCTATGAGCAACCACAAGGGGTCAGCATAGAAGCATGCTGTTCAGACCTGCAGGTGGCGTTTGTTGAGCTGCAGCATTTGACTTCTCCTCTGGAGCAGCTGCTGACTGACTTCCGGTCTTTCCAAAGCTTTCTTCTGGTTTCTGCAGCTCCTGTAAGAGTCATGATGGTTTCTAAGTTGAAAAACGAACTAAACGAGCCTGAGATCAAGAGGCCTGTGTAGTGCATGAAGTATATGAAGTATAGAAAATTTGATTTCAGTCTTGATTCCAATAATTAGATAAACTTGCCAAAAGCCTTGCAAGATGGTAAAATGCATCTAAAGACAAATAGCAGATTACAGAACCAGTGTTGGACATACACTACATAAACAAGTCACACGGGTATCATCTTCTTCTGATTTCTAGTGTTTCAACTAATTGCTGTAAGAAGAGGAGGGGGATGTAAAGTAAATAACTAAATGCACACACACATGTGCATGTATGTACAACAACAGAGAGAGGTGTCTCAGTTCCGAATGAACTAATTCAGGGCTTTCTGCAGCAGTGTTGAGAGCCTTAAAGCACTGTGCCCCCAGAAAAGTTAACCAATTTCCAGATATATTTAACAGCAAAATATCACAACCTTTGTGCTACTAAACCCACACTGGATCCAACCAATCACATTTGTCCTTGAGAGCTACAAATTAAATGTATTCTGAATGGACTTAACTAGGCTGTATTCTGTAAGTAAACTAACCATAACCATGACCTTGTGTAGCAGTACATATGTTAGTCTTGAACGGTTAGGTAAAAGATGGTGCAGGAATGAATGACACCAACAAAATGATTGCTGACAAGAGAGCAAAGTAGATTAATTTAGGATCTTTCTAGCACACTAATCACCTGTTTTTTAATTTGATTGGGTTAAATGTTTTATTTGCAGGTTTTATTGTAATCAACTATAAAAGATCCTGACCGATGGGAGTGAGGTGGGCCGGCTGGGTGGTGACGATTGCTCAATGACTTTCTCTTTTTGGACATCGTTAGGAGCCAGTTCTGTGCCACCTTGTGCCTCCTTGGCCTTTGTTGACACCGGGCTTTCTCCTCTGGGTGAGGCATGCGGACTGCGTGATGGTGAGGCTGCTGACGAGGGAGCATCTACAGTGCTGTTGCTGGTTTTGGAAGGGGATGCCTGGAAATGAGGAGGAGATTCCCTTCCTTGACTCTCTGGCGTGGTGGGAGTGTCGACACTTCCCATGTCGCCGTTGACTCGGAGCAAACCATCAGCCTATATCGGAAGAGAACATGTTTAAAATGAGCTTTATATACCCACCGTACAGTTCAAGGAGATGCTTTAAAAGCATTAAAAGGTAGCCAAAGAAATGGACAGTACCTCGCCCTAGGGTTAGATGATTTGCCCAAAAATCTATATCATGACAGACATTATCCAGGCTTTATTTTATTACCAGTCCTGTCTTTTATTGTCTCACTTCTGATATGTTTTTCCTGATTAATAACAATATGACCAGTTGAAGGGTTGGAGTGTGGGCTGACTGGTTGATTAAATTTCTCTTTAAATGGATAATGTCGCTATTCTGTCTAATTCCAAGGGATTCTATACTGTCTATTTACTTAAAATGTAGTTAATATGACTAACTTAGAATCTGTATGAGATTCGTAATGTCTATAATTTGTTAAATTGTTATTTTCCAGCCCTTACTTGAAATATATGACTTAGTGGATGAAAAATCGGTTTATAGGTATGAAACATCAAGAGGAAACATTGTCCGAAGTTCAGCTACAATCAGGCTGTTCTAGATCAATATAGTTTCAAAAGTAAACAAAATGAATTGATGACAAACCGAAGAATTAAAATAAACCCCATGCCTAAAAACCCAGTGCCCTCATTCGTGATCATTACCAGCATCTCTGTTCGTTATTAGCTATTCATCTAGCTCACAACACCATGCTGGCCTCTATGACAAAGAGGCACTAATGTATGTGTGAGGAGCTCCTAGTGAGCGGTAACTTAAGACACAGTGGTGGAGTTGGGTGAATGCAGTCTCTCAGTCTGCCCCCCTGCGCCTCCACCTTCTCATCCCTCTCCTAGCAGCCTGTGTGGGCCCTCTTTGTCCGCTGGGAGCCCACTTCACATTGAGAGGGCCCTACTTGTCAACTTCTTAAGTCAATAGGGAACAGAGGGCTCCATTCAAAGCCAGGCTCCGCTCGGACTCCTGACAAGACATTCCAGAAAAGCGCTCTGCTCCATTAGGTCTAGTAATAACCTGCCTCTCCCTCCCCACCACACCAAAACATAAGATCTCATTTTGAATATTCCCATATAGCAATTTTTTCCAGAAGAAAAGGAAATGGATCCTGTTGAGAGTACTTTGAGCTAAATTGAACCATTACATGCTTCTTCTGGGAGGGGAAGTCTTGTGTTTGCCTAGAAACCAGCCGGCTCATCACCATGGTGGTTCTGTGGCATTCTAATGTGACTGCCAAGAGAGCTGGAGGGGAATTTACCCACCAGCCTGTGAGGAGGGCAGCCAACACCGGGAAGTAACTAGATGTAAAGTGATCAAGACCTCAACCATGCCCTCTGCAGAACTGTTGTGGTTACACTAATCAAATCTCAATCATTTCATGTATTTATGAAGAGAACTATCATCACCGTGTAAGCAACCTAAATAGAGTTAACACTGTGGGGTGTAGTCTATTAGGGAGATTTTACTGTGGCAACCAGACATTTAAAAAGGCAGCAACATACGTGGCCTTTGGAGGATGCTGTAAAGCATATTTACAGCAGCAATAATGCATTAATTTTTATTGCTGGGAAGTGATCTGTTGAGATAAAGACAAGCTTCAGAGTCAGTCTCACCTTGCTGGGCCATGGTTCAACCACTGTGGGTCGAGACTGGAAGTAAGGCTTGGGCGTCAGCAAAGGCACTGGTTTGGGCGACAGGCCTCGGGTGGATGGCGGCTCAGACGAGCGAGAGCGAATCTGAGGCCGCTGGTGTGAGGTGTCTTTGGGAAACTCCTCGATTCGTGCCTCCAGTGTAGACGTGAATTTTGGAGCTGGGGCGGACTGCTGGCGCAGATACCGCATGGGCCCGTTGGGGTCCATGTCAAAGGGGTCTGGGGTCGTTGGGGAGGTGGAGAGGGAGAGGGAGATAGGGAAGGATGAGCAGGGAAAGGAGGGATCAGCAGATATGCTGCGGTCCAGGATCTTTGGCAGCTGTAGGCGTTCCAGGACTGCTTCACTGATGGAGAAACGCTGAGCGTAACGTTGGAGGATGGATGATGCCTCCTCTGGGGTTCTGGCTCTCCTGTACGCATCCCGCAGCTCCTCCTCACGACGCTCCCTGTTGAAGAGGGAAGGAGGTACGAAGGGGATAATGCAAAACAGCTGTGTAAATGTGAAGCAACTGATATGACACAGTTAGATTTACATTAAATATAGATAGAAATAGATTTGTTTAAAGATGAAAACTAGAGTCCCATCATACCAAGACATCTATTTCTTCTACTTCTACTTCACTATAAATCGAGCAAACCTGCTCTTCCTCTTTCAGATTTTCTCTGTGGGAGACCTATTTAAATGAACTCCAGGAGGAATCGCTGTCCCCTTTGTGCCCACTAACAGGAATTAGAATGAACATTAAATTCTCTTCTCTGAGAAAGACCTAGTTTTCCATTAAACTAGCATTGTTTTGTACCTACAGTTTTGGTTTTTAGCTTAATACAAATTAAACATCCTGTTTGTGTGTATTTCACCTACTTGTCCTCCACTATCTCTCTGTAAGTCTTGATGCTTCTCCTCCTCTCAGAGGTACAGGTGCCTCCTGACATCAACCGCTCCATCATCTTCCTCTCCTCTTCCTTCTTGATTAGGTCCTGGGAAATACTCCTCCTCCGATTTTTCCAACGGGCCAGGTCCTGACACACACACACACACACACACACAAAGAGATTGAAAGTGTTTCAGTTCCAAGTGAAACTAGGCAAGAAGCCTTGGCTCAGCAGCGTTGTGAGACCTGAAGCACTGCTGAGGCCCTAGAAAACTGATTTAAGTTGTTTAACTGGGGTAGCACAAAATTACTGGAGTTTGTGCTTCGGCCTACAGGCACTAAAAACCACTGCATATAACAGATAAACATCTGACACAATGGAGACGAGAAATACAAACTGTGCAGATGAGACAAAATTCTACTGGGACTAAAAATGTAATCTCAATACAGCAATAAAACAAAAAAACACACACAAAAAAAATAGTAACATAAAGTCAGACACATCTGAGACACTCACAGCCTGCCAGTGATCGTCCTCTTCCTTCATCTGGTTGTACTGGTTGTGCATCAGTTCATGACGCACCTGACTGTGGGGCTGCAAGGTGGCCTCCTCCTCACCTCGCATGTCGATCATACTCATGCTCCTAGGAGGAGGAGGGAGGGAGAGACACAGAGAATATGGATAATGAAAAACATGTGTTGACATGTCATTTCCAGAATAGGATATGGTTTAGTTTTTTATGTTTTTTTATAATGCCGCTAGAGATTTTTTATAATGCTGCTAGTGATTCCATAAATTTCCCCCAATGCTTTGTACTTTAAGTACAGTATGTTTGTATGTTGGAGTCTTTTTCATACAGTCATGTGGAACACAGTAAAAACACTGTGACCCTAACCTTTTCCAAGACTCAGCAGTGGCTAAAAAAAAAAAGTAAAAAAAGCACTGAAAAATAATTTGCCCTTGAGGTGATGCCCCACCTAAAATCTATGTTTATATAGGAGCGTCAAAGAAAACACATCATCCACAAAAATGATTTTGTACCAATCCATCATGATAAGATAACCTGTAACCAATCGCTCTTTTAATGTGTCTTTACTGGAAAACTGTGCATCTTCAATGCTCACCAAGTATGCATTAACTAAGATTTAAGAACCAATACAACATTCTCACTTTTTTCTTTTTAAGAATCCAACCCATCTGCCCCTCCAACCAAATCAAACAGCATTTCTCCCTCAAAGTAATTTGCATTTGGTTTGTTCTTTTGATTTATCTCATACTGTTTCATGTCACATTCCAACATTTGTTTCAACAGGAAATGCATTACATTAAGGATGTTAAGATGCCATTTAAAGGGACCTTTGAAAGTATCAGCTTCAGGTGCAGGTACTTGAGGTTGTACAGCTTTTAGTAAACATTCTGATGTGAGTGTATGAGATGCAACAACCAGTAAGGTTGTTGTATCTCGTATAGTTGAAGACTTGAAGACTTGTTACATAAAGTTTACACTGGTCTTTAGATTTGTTCAGTCAGTAATGTTAAAGCATTTTTAGATTACAGACAAGCAGGTAAAGTGCAGCCTTACTGTTAGGAGCATGCAGATGTATTGGTTGTTCATCACACTTAGAATTGGTAAAATCATTATATTCTTGCTTAAATAATTGTCCTGCTCAGTAAAGTCACGAGTGTAATAATTGTTTTGGTTTTAAGACTCAGAAAAGTGATGCATTGCCAACATACAAAAGGTATAGCTTCGCCTAAAAAGACAAAAGGAATAGTATCAAACATTACAATTTTCTGACTCTTGGAGTGCTCACTCATGGTCAAATGTTTTATTGAGCCCACTGGTCACCGGATGGACCGAAGAAACTTGTAGCAGGAGAGTGTTTTCAACCCAAGAGATGACTGACATGTTATTTTATTTCAAAAGTTTTGGCCAGTGGGACGGGTAAATGGTACAGGTGTAATCTGTGGACTCTGAAGTGCATTCGAGTCATCTCCTGGTTATGAATCCTCTCTCCTGCTTCATAAAAATCTGCACTTTTTTGCATTAGCTTTTAGCAGCAAAGCAGATTGGCATGATGATTTTTTAAATCTGTTTAGGGGATGGGTTGCTGGGAGGGTGGTTGAAATGGTTGTGTTACATGAAACATGCAGCTGGCAGAAGCACTGAGGTAATGTCAGGGCAGCAAAGTCCTCTCCACAGCCAGTACTGCAGGCACTTAAATCTAAATTATAAATATGAGAGGAAAGGATTGTCGCCAGCCAAAAAGGCTAGATTAAGGCTACTAGATTTATAACATATTTTCATGATATTTCAGATCAAGTGGGGGGTCTAGGGACATTGTCTGACACCGTCAACTCATCCCTGACTGACCGTACTTACTCCTACTAACACTGATATGAAAACACAATTCTGCATAAATAACCGTCTTCACATTGAATATTTTGGTCCATTCATTTCACACTTTGGTGTGGTTTTATAAATGAATTTCTCATACAACTCAAAATTTCGCCTGAAAATTCTTTGTGCGGGAGCTGCTAAACTAAATTAAAGCACTAATCAACGACATTCAGCAGAGAATTACAGTATCACGAGGGGTTTGAGGGCATTTAGGAAGATTTTTTACCCTGGCAAGAGTACATTTTTGTAATTTTTCTACCATTACAAGATGGTCACAATGGTGATTAAAAAGTGGCACAAAATATTTCCTCATGTGACCTTTAATCAAACAAAAACACCAAAAAACTAAGTCGAAAACGTTAAGTTGTTGTCAACGGCTTCAAGAAAGTTTTTTGAAGAAAAATCCAATTCTAAAACTCAATGAATGGTTAAATGACTTATAGAGCGGGCTTTGTTTTGTAGTGCAGAGCAGCGCTGAGCCAAACAGCTGAGCCTCTGAATGGTAAAAGGACAACTTACTGTGGGTCACCTGACACACTATGTGTGCGGCTGAATCTACAGAATGCAGAGAGCATGGAGAGAGAGCACAATCACAAATGAATACAAGTACACACAACAGAGAAACACGTCATTCACTCATGTGAAGATTAAAACACAGTGATGGAATATTTGATAGCTAGTGGGTAACACACTGTGTTGTGATCACATCTGACAGAATGTATCAGCTAAGGTTGATTAATAAACAAGCGTGCCTGGAGGTTTTGTGTCTATGCACTATGATGTATTTGTCAGTGGGTTTAATGATGATCCTCAAACCAAGCACAAGGGGGCAGTCTTATCCATAACACAGCCAGGACAGAACAGAAAACAAGTTTACTGCATCACTGCAAACCAAAACACTGCTAGCATACAAAAGATGCATATGGCAATGATCTTAGAATGCAGCTGGCACTTAAATGTATATATAAAAAAGCACATGCATCTTTTATTAGACAGCACAAGAGCAACATCAAGGTCGGATGTGGCTCTCTTTCCGTCTGTGACCACCACTTGTAGGTTTGGCCTTGACCACAAAGGTCTTCACACAGCCTTTTTTTATGGAGCTGCCTCTGTGATGTTGGAGGGGTGTGAGAGAAAGTGCGACGTGTGGTTTCTTGCCACAAGAGAACAAGGAGACTAAATTAAGAGAAGCCTCACTAAATCAAGACCAGATAGATTGTTTTCTAAGATGGCTATTTGCCATATGTTTTTTGTAGGAAGATGTCAGCCTGTGATACAGTGGGGCTTGCATTAAAATCAATGTCATTTCAGCAATTTATTGGCGTACATGGAATGGTCAAAGATTGATTGATAATAATAGTTGGACCAATTTATGCATTTAAAAATGTACATGCATTCAAGAATTGTCAAATAATTTTGGTTCAAACTGTAACAAATTCAATTCAGTGTCCACTGCGGTTGTCCCCTAATTGGGTCTCCTGTAGAGATCAAAGGTTGCCAACTAAAGTCATGCATAGACCACATTCTCAAATGTTTCCATGCATTCTGTGTACAATAACAACTGCTTTTTAGAAAACAATACCAATTTGCATTTGTGTAAAAAAGGTCATGCAACCTTTGTAGTTAAGTCATCCAAAAAGGAGCATTGCGGTCTGAGGTCGAGGTCACATGCTGAGATTGAGCATTCAAAGGGATCACTGGAATAGTAGATCCTTTGATTTTAAAGTTGAATTATGTAGTTCTAGTTCAACGCGGTGGAAATTCATAAAATGTAGTGTAGTTGCTGGACGGGGCTCACGTTGCTGGAAGATTGCTGTCCAACCAAGATGTCCCTCCTTGTGGGTCCTCACTTTCACTCCGCGCCCTTCCCTTCCGTCGGCCTGTATCGATTGTTGCTGTTGTAGCTGTTGCCATGGCAGCGGGCACAGGAAGGAAGTGGGTGGGACTCTGAGTGGTGACGTGTTTGGGAGACGTTTGGTGGCCCCACTTCTCATCTCGCTCTGCATCTGCGACTAACGGGACACCAGCGGCTCCCTTCCTCACAGCCGTCTCCTCCTGCTGTGTCACAGGTGGATGTTTCCCAGACGAGATGACGGGGCTTGTTGCAACCAAGGGGGTTGCCGTAGCGTTTGCTGCTAGAGTCGTTGAATGGTGGAAGAGTTCCGCCGAGCACGAGCGAGCCGGAGTACTGCAGAAAGCAAAGCAAACTAAAACGTACTGCTGCCTGGTTATTATCCTATATCATCAGACAGCATTCCTCTGGAGGAGCCTAAATGGAGGTTTTTGAAGTCATAAATCTAAGAAAATAGCATAGCATGGTCACAAATCCCTTTAGAGCAGACTGGATGTGAAAACAAATTGGAGTCACAAAGCCAAAGCAAAATTGAGTGAACGCTCTGTTGTTTGTCATCCTGTGTTGAACAGCTACTTTCTGGGAGGCTTATTATTGGACTGTAAATTCCCAGAGTGCATGGCAGGGAGGGAAAGGCTGTGAAAAGGCCAAGCTTCAGCCCCAGCCTGCTCAGGGTCAGGGAAGGAAGAAGGCCTCATTTCCTTACATCCTGAGGGTGGGTCGCATGTTCGTGTTCCCTGCGAGTGCGTTTGTGTGTGTGGACACATATAGTACATTATTGTGTGTAACAGCTGTATGTATGGGTTTGTATTTGAATGTGTGTGCAGTTTTGTTCCTAGATTTTGATGGGAAAGGTCAAGTGCGATACATTTGGAAACTAGATGGCACCTCAATTGTATTTTGTTGGCCTGTGCTTGTTCTATTTCTAGATTTTTAGATTTCAATCAATTCAAAATACATCATTGCGGATGTTTTTGTCACCCAGCTGAATCCCTGGTCGAACTAATGAATAATATTCACCTTTCCAAATGTTACATTTCATTTTGCCATTTCTGCTCAAGCCACCATATGGCTGGATGTCAGCTTCTATCCAAACAAACTGATAGAAAGAACCATATCAGCAGAGTGATCTTAAAAAAAATATGTGTCAACACAACTTTGAAAGGCAACTTCAAACACTGATGTTGATGTTATACAACTGTTTTTAAAAGCATGAACTCCTGGCAGCACTAAAATGCACACATTCCAGCCTCAGTTTTCTTCTGGAAGAATGCAAGCTGTTACCAGCTAAAGAAGCCAATATCAAAGCCTTTAACAAACATCCTAGAAATCCCCTTTTCCTGGGAAAGCAGGCTATACACAAGTTTACTGAGGATTCTTTTCACTCCCTTGAAACACTGACAGTCCAATCAATGCCATAACATTTGTGCCAGAAAAAGCTGGAAACTGGGGGTGTGACTCCAATAACCTTCCAATAGGACTGTGAATGAAACGTCTGCTGGATTAGGAAATAACACTGGACAGTGCTGGATTGTGAAATAACAACAGGGACCTAAATTGACATTTTTCAAGAGGACATTGTAATCACACATCATAGTGAACTCCTGCACTGTGAAATATACAACAGCATTGTGTCTTGGCAGCTCATAATCCTCACCTTGTTACCTGACACCAAGTGTAAAATGTGTGACCCCTGGCTGGCCTGCTGGGTAAAGACTGTATAACAACAGTGTGTTTTACATCCAACTTGGTTTCATTGAGCACTGAACGTCTTGCTGACTCACTGTTATGTTGCTCTGAATAAGCACGGCATTGGAAACGATGATCTGGTAATGGCAGTGCCAAAGAGGAAAAGGGCTGGATGGAAACACCAGCTGTGAAAATTTGAACAATTTCCTACCAAAGAAACAGTCCTGATGAAAACTGTTCACAGCAAAGTATGACGATTACCCTGATTACCAGGGACATCTATTTTAGACAGCTATGCTGCTGCTGAGATTTTCAAGTGTAATTCTTCAGTGTTTTGAGTGCCACAAACAAAATTCCATTCACCTAAAAAGTATGGTGGAGCAGGCAGGAGTCTCAGTGGCAGATATCACAAAATCTGCACATGAAACTGAAATTGTCTGCATGGCTAGATGTCCCCATTGGTAAGTGAGTTCTTCTCTGATTTGGTTGTTACCTTGCGAGGCAGCTGGATTTGTGAAATCACGCGAGAATCCATCTTGCCCAGCTTCAAGTTCTGCGCTTGTGGCCGACCCACAGTGGTTCGGGCCAATCGGTGTACTCTGAGGAGAGGTTAGTGTAGATGCTGCTATAGCATCAGTTATATCAGAACTGGAGAGTATTTCTTAATTGAAAGAAAAGCAATGAACTAACCTGATCTCGAGAATCCAGCTGCCTCGCAAGACAAGCTTGTTGATGTGTTTCATCAACGACTTTTCAGATGGTTCTGTGTAACAAACCATCCGGCGAGTCAGGTTAGGCGGACTGACCCTTTAACAAAAGTTCAGCTGCAATAAGAACCTACCTGCTGACTCAATTCATGGCCAACATTAAAACAATTCTCCAGATTTAGCATTGCACTCCTATAAAAAAAAAAGAAATCGCTGACATAATATTTTTTTATTCCATATATCAAAACCTGACTCCTGCATTACCCACAATGCAACACGACCGCCGACAGTTCGGTTGGAAATTCGGGTGTGTTATGCTAGTAGCGGCTAATGTAGCCTTGAGCTTCTAGCCCGAGGAGCGGGCTACAGAGGTCTAGTAAACTAAATTCTTTCTAACTCTACACCCCTACATTTTTACTCCCCAACACCTGTAAACAGACAATGATGTGTAAAATCGATTGAGTTCCCTTTTAAGGACAACATGTAAAAATTCAAAAACAATATCAAAAATGTATCATTAGAAAAATATAAACAAATAATTTCAAATTCTATAAGACAATCTATTATCTTTTAGATTTTTTGATTTAGAGGAACTATGAATCAGAACCATGTCAATAAAAAGGGAATTGGGCTGCTGATTTGGGGTATTGAGAAAAACAAGGTGAAAACCTTTGCTCAGAGGTGACCATCAGGTGAGTTACAGTCTCCATGGGGGGCTCTGCATGGGGCTGGGGGAGGCTACAGGGCAGAGGTTCACTGCTCCTCCTCACGCTCGCTGCAGGGATCTCAATGCAAGGTGTGGAGGCAGTCTGCTCCCCTTCCTCCTCGTCCTTTTTAGCCTGGTTCTCCTTCTGAATCTGTATCTGGGGTTTGAGGGGCGGGGTGGGGGACGGGCTGCGGGATTCTCCAGGTGGGGCGTCTAAGCTAGGGACCTCATTTGGACTGTTACACACCATCCACATTCACACACAGGAAAGGAAGACGTAATCACATTGGAGCAAAAATTAGCAACAATGACACGAGGAGGAAGACAACATGATGGTCATGAGACATGGGACACACGAATGTGGTGAGGGTAGAAGTCGGTTCACAGACAGGAGATAAAAGGAGGTGAGAGGGAAAACACCATGGCAGGATGCAAAGGAAGGAGATGGAGAAAAAAAAAACAATAACGCAAAATCAATTAATACATGCATTTTGATGTAGCAAATAACTTGATGGATGAAGTTAACAATAGGGAGAATGAAACATTAACAACACACACTAGGTGATACACACAGGCACAATACACACACAGCAGCACTTCCCTACTGTATATGCACCCACTCGCAGCACTTTTTGGAAATGTAAAAACACTGGAGTAAGACTAATTAGATTATTTGGCTTTTAATTAAATGTCTTCGATCTCCTGCTGCTGTCTGTGAATACAGTTAAATAATGTCACGTCTCAAAACATTAGCCTTCAAAAACTAGTTTTGGTCAAATGCTGACACTCCCATACACTTCACACACACACACCACTAACACTGCACATACTGATACTACAACTGATCAAAGCACATTATGGATCCACTCACACAATGAAATGCTTAACAGTATAAAGTTTGTGATCCCAGCACTCTCGTCTGGTGACATGCCAAACCAATAAATGCCAATAAGACCTTCAGACTTTAATCATTTTTGTCTATGCAGCATATTTCACACTTCTGCTTCGTCAGAGTCAGAGCCAATGAAAACGCACATCTGGCCTCCATCAGCCACTCCCATATTTACAGTACTGGACAGAGAAAAATAATCAACTGCTGAAACATTTAATTGCAGACATCTGCAATTTGACACGAGTGACACCTTCTCTTGCAAAATGTTTAAACAACACAAAATTAACCCAAAAGGACGTTGGTAGGTATTAGAACTAGTGAATAATAAATAACGTGATTTGTTTTTCAACATTTACAATCATTCTGTCAATCCGGTCAGTTTAATCAATTCTGTAAAAATGTCAATGATTTCATGGTCTACTTCCACCCAAATTTAATTCCTTTGTGTCTACAATTTCTCACGCTGAATTAAACTCACAAAACATGCAAGAAGGCGACTAGGTCATCATGTAGCATTGCCAGACTTTCTGTGGTCAAACTGCATTTCCAGCTACAAATCCTCTGCCAGAAAATTCATTCATTCAACAACCTATATATTATAATGTTTGCAGTTGCTCTGCACAACTAATAAAAAAAAATGATTATTCAAACTTCCTATGCAAAATGTCTTATTGCAGAAATCTTTTTATCATGAAAAGTGGTTAAATGTTGCATCTTTAATATTCTAACCATTCACAGACCCTCAACGTCATGAAATCATAGTATTGAGTTGATCAGGACACCATTTCATTAGATTAGTGAAGCTGCTTTGCACTCAGTTCTGATTTAAATTGTAATTCTCAGATTAAAATTTACTTTATCAGTTTTCTAAATGAAAAAGATATCTAAACTATCTAAAATAAATGACATGCTAGCATTTGCTCTATGTGAGTGTTTCTTACCTTCTAATTACTGTAACAGTCAAACTCACCTGAATGGTCTCTCTCCCCCTATAGGGGAAGTGGCAGTACTCCAACTCTTGCGTGCCCCCTCCTCTTTATCGTTCTTCTTCTTGCGGAGAGGCGTGGGCAAATATCCACTCTGGTTGCTCTTGTTGGGCAGGTACTGATTGAAGGGCATGGCTGTTCGTGGCTCGCTGACAGACGTCCGCCGTGCCGACATGTCATCCTTGCGGACGTCTGGCATCTTCCTGTGGGGGGGGGCGTCGGACTCTGAGTCACTGCCGCGGCCTGTTGACAGGAGGAGACGGGGGAATGAAGAAGTTTATTAACGTGTCATGGATCTTTTATGTCCATCACAGAGAGATCATATTATTATTCAGAAGATAGCGTCAAGGTAAGTACAGCTTCTTTTCATTATTTGTGATTAATTCCAATTAAAATGACATTTAAATGCTTTGATAAACACCAGCGACTGAAGGCTTTGTCAATATTCGTGAAACTACTTTTAAAAATATTGAGGAGGCAATTCAACATAATAGCAGGGACACTGCCTGCTCGTGCTTGAACATTGATTTCCATTTCTTTAATGCAATGAAGAACAAGCTATGATTACTGGAAAACAACATAACTCAATAAGATGTGGCATTGTATTCTTGTGCTATAAGCAATGCTCAGACTAATAAGAGATTTAAATTAAAAAACAACAGAGATTCATCAAATGGCAAATAACTTTGCAATTCTTTACTCCATTAATTTTCCCATTTGAATGTTGTTAACCTATACTGTGATTACACAACAGTGTCTCTGATATGTTCCATTAACCGTCTGAATGGTAATGTGACCATGATTCCCCTTTAAGTATCCCAGAGAGCAAGAGGCAGCCAGCTTGCTAAGTCGTTGTCAGAGAGAGAGACAGATAGAATAGGAGAGAGAAAAAAATCCAAAAATAAATTGAGCAGAGAAACAGCTGATTGAGGAGTCTCATTTTTATTTTTTTTATTTATTTAATCAGGCAAGTCATTAAGAACAAATTCTTACTTACAACGGCGGCCTGGCAAAAGGCAGAGCCTCTTGAGGGAAAGAGGTTGGGGCTAAAATTTGCGGATACCCCAGATTTCTTATCTCTGAATAAACATATCACTTAAAAACTACAGAATTCCTCCCCAAGCCGTTACATCATATAGGCCTACAAAACATTAAAGTGCTGTTACAGTGTTATTATATGCAGTGCATTCCAGTGGCTGAACATAAATCAAGGTTGATGGCCTGTTTTATGAAACAAAGCAAGTGATAAATCATTGCTAAATTTGTATTGTGCAGCTCCTGCTGATTGAATTCTAGCCTACAGTTCGGAAGAATTCACTTAGGATGCCACTGTGTCTGTCTGTATCATATTTTAAACACATAAACATCAGTGGCAACACCTGGCTTTGCAGAAGTGCATCGCTCAAGGACTTTCCCTATTTGGCGTCTTAAATTCCTCTGCAAGATGTTCATGTGCGATCCTTGCACATACAAAAGAGAGAAACGAGGATAAAGCTGACTGAGGACATCCCCTGTTCACAATTCCTGTGACGTACTGTTAGAGTCCCAGTCATTTCCACCTTCATTAAGCTGTTTTTTTGCTAACCCAAATTCAACATTTGGAAACAGCAGGTAACGGATACATGCAACCTTGCTTTACCCAAGGTCTCTCAAAATTCCTCTCCAAGATGTTCAGCACGTGTGCTACTGGAATTCCCCTCCCTTTAGATGCATGCGGACTCAATCTATGAGCTATGAATTTCATGACTCAATGTATATATTTTCCAAGTATAAACCCACAATTTCAACCAGATCTAAACCATAAAATCGTCCCTTAGTTCTGAACCGATACATGTGGGTGCAGCCACAGCTCTCAGTGGAAACAAACGTCACATTTTGAAGTTGTGAAAACCTCCCGTTCTATCAATAGACTTCTTCATTTTTATGTGGTCTAAAAGATTGACAGATCAAGGTCCAAAAGAGGCCTTGAGGTATCTGCACTTCCAACAATGAATGGTTCAATTATGACTCTTAACCCATATCAATTGGAAACATGAGTGACTCTACCATCCAACACGGCAATCTGCTCTCTCTGCACATATGGTAACACTGAAGCTTGGGGGAATGTTTATCATGAGTCAATGCCATACTGTACCAGAGCTTCACAGAAACTTATTTACATCAATAATCATCAACATGCAGTAATACTAAAGGAAATGTAAAAGCCATGGAGTCTAGTCCAATATGCGTCACAGTAACTGAAAAGCAGGAACAGAATTACAAATGAAGAGCGATAGTGATACCCTCAACATTTCTAATAGCATTAAAGTGACATAAATGATGACACTTTCTGGGATAGCATTCATGCTTTTTACAGTTTTTCCATTATATGGCACAGATTTTTCTAGGCAGAATGAACAGTAAAAGTCTTAATACTGATCTTGACCATATGGAAAAGTGTCCAGACTGAGTCAACAGTAGGTGTTAAGTTCTGTTAGCAGGTTCCATTTAGGATCTCGTTCCTAGATACCAGGATTTATTAAGCTCAGATGCTAAGAAATCTCTTATAGAAACTTTTATCTCTCCTCACAATTATTATTAGTAAAGTCGAAAACATGTAGGAAACTCATTTCTCACTTTTAGCCAGCGTTCACCATCACTTTCGCCAGTTGAAATGACAAACGTCACCAGCAGCAGATAATAGCAGCAATTAATGTTAATTCTCAAACAGCTAAAATTGGGCAACGTTAATGATGAATCCTCTATGCACGCCAAAGTTAGTCACGGAGTTCCACAAGGTTCTGTGCTTGGACCAATTCTATTTACCTTGTATATGCTTCCTTTAGGCAATATTATTAGGAAGCACTCCATAAATTTTCATTGTTATGCAGATGATACCCAATTATATTTATCGATCAGGCCAGATGAAACCAATCAGTTGGCTAAACTTCAAGCATGCCTTAAGGACATAAAAACCTGGATGACCTGCAATTTTCTGATGTTAAACTCAGACAAAACCGAAGTTATTGTACTTGGCCCCGAACACCTTCGAAACACATTATCTAAAGATATAGTTTCTCTAGATGGCATTGCCCTGGCCTCCAGCGAAACCGTAAGGAATCTTGGAGTTATCTTTGATCAGGATATGTCCTTTAACTCCCAAATAAAACAAACTTCAAGAACTGCCTTTTTTCACTTACGTAACATTGCAAAAATCAGGCACATCCTATCTCAAAAAGATGCAGAAAACTAGTCCATGCATTTGATACGTCTAGGCTGGACTATTGCAACTCTCTATTATCAGGCTGCCCCAATAAGTCCCTTAAGACTCTCCAGCTGATTCAGAATGCTGCGGCACGTTTACTGACAAGAACCAGAAAAAAGATATCATATTTCTCCAATATTAGCTTCTCTACACTGGCTCCCTGTAAAACCCAGAATAGAATTTAAAATCCTTCTCCTCACCTTCAAAGCCCTAAATGGTCAGGCACCATCATATCTCAAAGAGCTCATAGTACCCTATTACCCCACTAGAGCACTGCGCTCCCAGAATGCAGGGTTCCTTGTGGTTCCTAGAGTCTCTAAAAGTAGAATGGGAGCCAGAGCTTTCAGCCATCAAGCTCCTCTCCTGTGGAACCAGATCCCAGTTTGTGTACGGGAGGCAGACAACCTCCTCACATTTAAGAGTAGGCTTAAGACTTTCCTCTTTGATAAAGCTTATAGTAGGGCTGACTCAGGTGACCCCTGAGCCACCCCTTACTTATGCTGCTATAGGCCTAGACAGTATTGCTATTATAATGTTGCTCTTAGTGTTGTTTCTGTTGGTGTTAACATCAATGCCATTACCACAGCTATTGCTTACATCCCTATGTGGAACTGTATTGTGCTGCTGTATGTTCTCTTTCCTCCTGCTCTCCTGCCCCCCCCCTTCAACCCAACCGGTCGAGGCAGATGACCGCCCACCTAGAGCCTGGTTCTGCTCGATGTTTCTACCTGTTGAAAGGGAGTTTTTCCTTGCCACTGTCACATAGTGCTTGCTCATGGTGGGAACTGTTGGGTCTCTGTAAATATAAAGAGTCGGTCTAGACTTGCTCTACTCGAAAAAGTGCCCTGAGATAACTTTGTTATGATATGGCGCTATATAAATAAAACTGAATTGAACTGAATTAAAATGAAGCTTTTGGCTGTTGTCTGGTTAATGTGCTTGCTGCAAGCTGGTGAGGGTAAAGAAACAGTACTCTGTAACAACACTATACGTACACGACTGTGTACAGTGACCTGTGTGCTTTGTTCTTCGACAAGACAAACAGAGTCCCTTCTCCTCTTTACATCACATCAGTTACAGCAGAATCTTGCAGTTAAACTTTCATGAATATCAAACATATATATTTTAAACACATCAGCTTAATAGTGCTGAATCAGAGCGTCCAGTATTTGGAGCAAGGAGCTCATGAAAAATAAAGTGTAAAAGTAAGTAGGCATTATTGCACCTCATTTTCTGGTTGTAGCTACAGGTGAACATTAATGAGACTACGTCTAAAAACTGTAGTGTTTCTGCCTTCTTAGCCGACAGAAAAATAGAGATATTTGAGTATTTATAGTCATTTATAACTTAATTACTAGCAAATGTTGAAAGCTGAACTTAACTCGATTCAATAAGGGATTTCAAAGGATTCAGATTCTATACAAAGAGTCAGAACTGGATTTGATAAAATGCTACCAAAGCCCAACCTTCGTCAACAGACACCTCATCATCATTTGTTGCACACAACAGCTTGGCGGAGGCAATAGTAGCACAGAGGACAAGAAGGCAATGCAGCTGAAAGAAAGCCCAACAAACAACTTGTTCAATTCAGTTTAAACTCCAAAGAACACAACTTAAATGTGTTCATTATTATTCTGTGCGTGTGCATTTTCAACCTTGCTGTCAATTCATATTGGCACTGGGATGTGAGTCATGTCCCAGAACAGATATAAGTGATCTAAACATGTCAGATGTGAGCAGCAAGTTGGAGCTGGGCATGAAGGCATAAGATGGGAGAGCAGTGGTATGAAAACATTTTATAGACTGGATAACTGCTATTTTAGAAAACCTGTATACTGGACTTCAGGGCAACTTAAAAACAAAAACAACATCCCAATGACGTCACTCTGTTTATTCTTTCAAACAGCCTTTGACTAGCAATGGGTGTTGTCCTGCAAAAATGGAAAAAGAGGAGGGCAGGCTTTACTATAGGAGCACCAGAAGCACAAAGTGTCTCATTTATCAACACTGTTACCATCCACAAAACTTGGCCCAAACAAAAGAGCATCGCCAATATTGAATCTCTTTCAGAGATTGAATTAAACTCTTCTCCCTGTCCCCTAATTACTGTCAGGGTGAAGTCACTTTAAAGAGCTGAATAGTGAAAGGGCTTTGTCTAAAGGTCACGGCAGGGAAAACCTGGCTGAGTTGAGTTTGTGTGCATGCTAATAAACGGATGCTCTTGTTCTGGGTGTACTCAAAGCTCCCTGTGATTGGGTGATAACTGCATTGTTATCCTGTTCTCACTCCTCTAGTTTGTGCCTCCTGGCTTTGATCTGAACACTGATAGTATGATACCCTCAATAACAGCAAAGGCTCACAAATATTATCAAACGTGCAAATTTCTACAAACCGTTGGACCAAATACGAAGATCTTGGCATTGACTTACTAACCTTTCTATTCCCCTATGAATGGCTGAACCACAAAGTGCTTTTGATGGCAATAAATAAATAAAAAAAATCCCTTAAGGAAATTCCAACTTCAGATTGGGTTGTGATATATCATCAATCTGTGATGTTCAAAGCATTCCAGGAGTCACTTTGTGAAAATGTGCTGTCATTCAGTTGTTTTTTAGTTAGCCCACTTCTCACGCATGCCTCCTCATTTTGTTACTCAGTTAGCAATTTGATTAATTTTTCCAAAATGTCAGAGCATGTTACTTTGGATCGGAGGTGGGTGTATGGGAATACGGAGCAGCTTGACTATGTGACTAATCAGCTGTGGGTTACACGTGTTGGTGGATGGATTGATGGTGGTAATGCTTGTATAGTAAAAACTAGAGGGTTTAAAATAATATCTTGTGGCAGCTTTCTGGTCTATTGAGACTACTGAGAAGAAAACTGTCTCTCACTGCTGAGATGGATTTCTCCTTGTATGATTGTTGAACGTGATTAAAAAAAGTGAGTTTAATGGCTCTAGTTTCAGTTGTTTTGGACATCAAAATCTTAGGTTTGTCACTGATGTAGAGCTAGTATTTTTTCAGCTATCAGAAACTATGATTACTTATGTGTAGGTTCAAATTCAAATAATTTTGAAATAACAAGGTTCATTGCTTTGTTTTTAACAGTAGATATTTTCCCCCTTATTTCTGAGAAGCAAACATCATCATCCAGAGAGGTTTTTAGTTAGTTTGACTGTTGGTGACAGCAGCTTAGACTTTGGAGACGGTAGTTTCCTTTGCACTTCCCTCAAAACAAAAACACAGTCAGACAGGATGCTTGGCCTCACTGTGTTTTCCCACATGCAGTTCAGAGATGAAACGTACATTAAGCTTTGTGACGACTACTGTAACCTTTTATAGGCTGCCATTAAAATTTAAAAGGGTCAAATTCAAATAAAGTGTAGCAATTAACAGCTTTCAATGACAGCATATGGGTGGTTTGGCATAATAAAATACATACATGCAGCCAAACTATTTTTGACACATTTTTTGACTTCAGCACGAAGCATAAAACACATTCACAGCTGTTTGCAGTTTATGTTTGTCTTGAGAAACTTAACATTTTATAAAACTGTTATGCTATCATGTTGGATGCATTAAATTACATATGCTAATATATGGTTATCTAAACAAAAACGTATTAATAAACTGTCTTTTCTGTTACTTTTAGTATCTGTGATTCTTTACTGTACTATCCACCAGTGTAGCTTTGTGTGTGTGTGTTAACACCAGTAGAGTCTATTGATTGATTGAATCCTAAATGAGGTACTAAAGGAGTATCTGTCAGGTGCACAGAGCATGAGCCTGTTTCCATGACAACTGTCAGTCACTAATGAAATAGTGGATAAAAAGGGAGGTAAAATCAATCATACATTAATTTCTTTGTATAGTACTTGACATCAAAAAAACATGTTCAAGGAAAACTAAATTTCTGCACATCTCCTAACTGCTAAGATATTTTAACTCAGGAATTCACATTTAATATCTTCATGACATGAGTTAGTCTACAAAGTATTAACTATAAGCTTCATTATTTTAGAGATGAGGCTGTAATTGTGTCCTTTGTTCTCAAACTGAAAGCAGGAAGTTTCATCGTCGCTGACAGTTCAGTCAGGAGTCAGATCAAAAACCACTAAAAGCCCTCATTCATACAACTACACCTCTTTCTCTTCTTTGTCTCACTACATAAGGATGTTTCATCTTTAGTGCCGTCACTCATCTCATTCCACACTTCAAGAGTTATCAAACAACTGTAGCCCAGGGCAACAGGCTCAACACACTCAGCACAGAGCCACTTTTGTGCAGATGTCAGTGGCAGAGCTGGAAATCCTCACTGAAAGGTGTCACAAGCACTTTGAGACTGTAAGGGTGGACAAGCACGATGGCTGAGGCACCCATTCATTCACATACATACTGTGCATAGATAAATGCACACAGATGCAGAAATAGATAAAATGACTGCAAAATATAACAGAATTGCTGCAATATGCACATTTTTTAGGGGATATTAAGAATCTAAGAAGAAAATGAGAAGAAAAATATGGACTGGAGGAGAAGTTATGTAATTTTCATAGTGCTAGTTGTCTATAAAAGGGGAAAGGTTATGTAATAAATATTCTAAATTACAAATATTGACTTTTTTTTTTTTACTCAGTTGAATTAAAGGAATAAAAGAGGAGGCGTGGTGGGCAGTTGGCTCCACAAAGTCGAAAAACATTTTAATATTAATATATCTGATCACAACTACTGACATTTAGCCTATATTTCAAATTCATTTAATTTTAAATTTATCTGATACTCTTAAACAGAGCTACCACTGACCAGGCAGAGTGACTCACAGTGTTCAAACTTAAGATTTTATTCCTCTCAAGGGGCTGAGAGGAATCTGATGTGTAAACAACAAATGACTACATTGGAAGGCATTTTTGTCTGGGTCAAATCAAACCCTTGTGTCTGTAGCCTTCTTGCCACTTTTATTTTATCAACTAAATCAGAACTTTTCAAGTTTCCATGAGGACAAATAAATCTAATGTCTCATGTTTTACATCACCTGACACAACTGCCATTGCATGTCATGTTGGTGGAGCCTGTGTTAACATTACATGGTATGTGTTTGAAACAAAAACAGATGTGACAGCATTTGTTATTGTAGCTAGGCTCGCGCATGGTTTTTTGACACTGAGGACTGACATCAGATATGAGTGATCCGAGAGCTGATACAGACACGCAAAGGATGTACATGAGCAGTTCTTCAGAAAGGCACATGAAGACTTGTGGTGTGTAGCCTTTTTCCTGGATAATAATAATAATAATATAACAGACTGAATTTCATATATATTTTTTAATTTAAAAGTGAACTGCAGACAAAAAATGTAGAACAGTTTGGAACATACACAGGCTTTACTTCAGCGGCACAAGAAGCACAAACTACTTCATTTACAGTTTATGTACACTGTGCATATACGCTAAATTTAAGTACTGAATTTCTTCCCTTTCACAAGACATATATAGCTCTAGCTAAAATGAAACAATAGCCATAGCTTGACTTCAAAACGGAGATCATTCACTTTATTCTTTCAAATAGCCTTTGACTAGCACTGGGCGTTGTCCTGAAAAAACACAGGGAGGAGAACAACAGGCTTTACTACAGTAGCACCAGAAGGACAATGCACCTCATTTATCTATATACTGTACTGTATCTGTACACCACAACTGACCCAAACAAAACAGCCAGTACTGAATTACTACCCTTCCACAAGACATATGGCTGTGGCTAAAAGGACACAATGGCTATTGAACAGATTTAACCTGCAGCCTTTAATTTTTATAGACCAGATAAGTTAAGATCACACTTTCGCAATCAGTTCAAACTAGTATTGGAAGTGTTCTATGCGAATATGAAGAGTGTAAGCTATTTCCTACCATCGCTGCTGCCGCGGGCGACCAGGACGTCCGGCGACGGGGTCTGTCGTGAGCGTGAGCCGAAGGAGTCCAGACTGTCGAACGAGTCCTCGCGGCCGTGGCGTGGCGGGGAGAGAGAGTCGCTGCGCTCAGAGTCCCAGCAGTCGATGTAGCCGCTGTCCCGGATGCTGCGTTTAGGGCTCTCTGCCTCCTCCGCCTCCTGAACATTTAGAAACACATGCACAGGTGATATCAAACGCACAAATTAGCATTAATTAAAATGTGTGTATACAAAAGGAAAGATACATAACATCTCGTGCAAAGTACATTCAGTAATCTTGTGATGTGTGTCTTTAAATTCTCTGAAAACTAAGGAGAACCACCTGGTCAAACAATATCTGAACAATTTGTTTATGTCCTGTCCCCTACAAACATCCCACTGTAACTCCTAGATCAACTTTCTCTAGCTCTCTTGCTTTATCTCCTTCTTCTGCTCTCTGCATTTTCTCACCTTTTTTTCTGCTCGAATCCATCCCTCTCTATCACTCTCTCTTCATCTCAGTGACCCCTCCCTTTGTCTGTCTACAGTTGAAACATGTCTGTGCAGCTAATGGAAGGTGGGGAAAGGCCTTTCCTGTCCACAAAAGACTTCCTGTTCCTGACCCCTGGACCGTGTGTTATGCAACTCCCAGACCTCTGACAAACTGGCTGTTCTGTCTCACTTATTCCTTGTCTTACATACATTCAGTTTTCTCTGGTGAAGCAATGACATTGTACAGTAAAGGTGTGTTAGTCAGATAGGTGGATGGGTGTAAACATTTGTGGTAAAATCCAGTGATCAAGATTTAATCTCAGGTCAGTTTTTTAAACTTAAAATTCTGGCAGGGGTAAAATAAAAACTAATCAGCTTTAACCAAATTGTTCTTGTTTCCTAAACCTAAAACCATGGTTTTGGCTTTATCTGGCCAGGTTTGGAGAAATCTAAGAGAGGGATATCTGAAATGAGCTGAGCTACTTACAATAAGTGAGCAGATAAAACTGCAGCTGGGCCTCACATTCACCTGCTTCTTGCATTTCAATCATCATCAGGTCCAGCTTGCATTTCTTAAGCATTAGTAATGAAATAGGAAGTGCCAATTTAATTTTGACTATGTGCACCTGACGTGCTTTCCTTGAGTTTCAAATGTCATTTTATTATTACTCTCTTTTTTTTGCTTCATAGAAACGTGGCTTTGTTTTGGTCAGCAGCAACGTGTGAACATCTGGGAAAGTTATTCTGCTGAGTTGGCAGTGATTTCTCATTTTTATAGAACAGCAAAGGGACATTACATTGTGGATTTAATCGCATGGGGGTGACATCATGGTTATGAATGGTTGTCATAGAGTGTGTGTACGTGTGTGTGTGTGTGTGTGTCTTGGGGGCCTGCTAATGCTAACTTTTCTCTGTCCCTTTAGGTCAGTAAAAAGGGTGGAACCAGGTTGAGATGATTGACACAAGAGCCCAATTTAACAGAGGTCATCCCTTGACCTCAGGTGGGGAGTGTTATAAGCTGCCTGAGATGATTTCTGAGACGTCTGTGTACATTTAACAAACACACTCATTCAGTGCATCCCAAAATGTCGATGTGATCCAGTGTAATTTGTGTGTTTTGCTCAAAGTCATCTTGTCAGGACATTTGGTTACTGCAGGGATCAAATCGGTGATTTTCTGCTTACAGGAAAAGAGCAGCATCTCTCTACACCTCATTCTGTACTCCACCAGCTGTGGTTGATAGTAGATCTGTAATACAACTGCAACAGCAACTACTAACTGTATTGTTGTTGTACTTTAGATTAAGATTTTCATGATATTTTTAGCCCTGGACATTACTAAACACGACTTAACAAACCTTTCGCATCTGTGACAGCAGGCCCTCAAACTCTTTCAGGTCCAGCGTGGGCCCGTTGTAGGAGGTACAGCCGTTGGCAGCACGACCCAACCAGTAGATGGTGATTAGAACCTAAAGGAAAGAAAAAAATCATGATAAAATCATGTGATAACATGTCTGTAAAGAAAACTTGAATCAAAGCAAAGGATGGAACATTACTGTAGACAAGATAAATCTTTGAATATTTTAAAAACAAAGTACAATAACCCATCTCAGTGCCATGTGAAAACAATGACATGTATTTAGTTTCATTTTTTAAATCAGAGTAAGGTTTCATTTGCTAGTCACTATATTAACACCTTCTAAACAGGCTCAACTTGGGTGTAAGTAGTAAAGAAACCAATATGATGATGTAAGTGTTTGTTTATGTGTGTGTGTGTGTGTGTGTGTGTGTGTGTGTGTGTGTGCGTATACATGTTTTGTCCAGATTCATTAATAATAATTAATAAAAATATAAAACATGCTATTCTACTTAAGTCATCGCCCAATTAAGGCTTCAGATGTAATCTAATTCATGAAACTAACAGAGAGAGAACTGTTGTCTAAAACAGCAACACGGGTCATCCAGTGATCCTGACTGCAATTCAGGTTCCTCACTGCAGTCAAAAGTCTTCATAATGATACCTTGGATCCAGACATACTGTACTGCTATGCTCCATTAGACTGTCAAGACAGAACATGTCATTCAAGGTACGTGGAGCCAATTTGTTTGAAGCCGGAGTTGCCTGTTCCAAACCAATCATTGCCAGAAAATGAGAACAATTGCATTACATTAGGGTATTGTTATTTAATGTTTTTCAGAGGAAAAACGTGCAATTCAATCAAGTGGACACACACCTTTCAGTAGTCTTCGAAATAGGTCAAACGGCTAGAAATGTTTTGTCAGATCATGGTTGTATTGAAGGAAGGTCAAAGTGCAGAAAACAAACACATTCTCCCCTCTGTTCCTTTCACTTTTCTCCCTACAAAGCAATAAAAGCTGGTTTTCTGGTCAGTACAATCCAGCCTCTTCCAAAGAAGTTACATGTTAGCTAATGTGTCCTGCACAAACTCGACAAGACTGAGCCATTGTTCTGACCCTGAAACCAGCCAGGAGGCCGCACTTCTGTAAAATGTCCTGAAATAATGCTGAATGTGATTGAGGAACTGAAGCTTACTGCATTCAGTGTAACTCCCTTTGGAGTCAGCTAAATGCTAAAATGCAGAATGTACAAATTGGGTGTAGCCACAGGGAGATCACACAGAGCTGCACCTTTAGCACTGTTGGCTAATAAGTGTTCCCAACTATATTTACTGTGTCCATGTCAACCGGCACTCCACTGGGACTGCTTTGATAAGAAAGCTCAGCATGGCTTAATGTGTTTATTTCAGTCATGCTGTCAGTGTAAACACCTTCTGTTGCTCAAACACACTGAAGGAAGAGCAAAGGAACTGGCGTGCTGATCAGAAGAAGCACAAAGTCTTTTCTGTGTGATACTGTGCTGATTCCTGAAGGGGAAATTCATCTTTTAGCCCAAAGTAGAGGATCAGCCTTACTAAGCTGCAACTCTACAGCAGGGAGGGATTTAATGTTTTGCTCAAGGAAACTTCAAAAGAGTGGACACCAGATCACCGGGGATCAAACCAGAACTCTTTTCAAATGTAGATCAAAACTACTGGTGATTGATTTGACGTCTTGGCATTCGTCTTTAAGTAAATTACCTGCATTTCATCTTGCTACCGCACAGAACGTACTGTGCTGAAGCAATACTGCACCTGCTGTTGTTGTGCTTCATTATCTGCATACTTTACCTGAGCAGCGGAGTGTATTGCTTCTGTGTCACCAGAATAATGATAACATCCGTGCCAGCTCCCATTGAAAGTGGGTCAGCACCAAATGTGTTTCAGTTGCTTACTAGCATGCTTTAGACGCACCAATGTTGATCCCACCTGCACAAATGCGATGGGAAAACACGGCACAGCTGTGCCTGCATGATTTAGACATGCAACACTAAGCCGAACAACAAACAACCGAACAAAAACCGAAACTTGGACACAAGAACTGAGCTACAGTAGTTCAAAGAAAACATGTCGGTGGAGATTTGACAGACAGAAATATAAACGACGGGCCTGACAGTGAAGTGTTGCACAGCGTCACATTTGCTTTGTCTCTTCAGTTTCAGCAGCTATCTGATATGGCAGATGTGGAAAGACCTGTCAAAGAGGTTCCAAAAATCCACCCACAATGTAAACACATACACACAATAACCCCATCCATGCCCCCATTTAAGCACATGTCACAATCCGCAGACATGAAGTAGTACACAAATTCCCTACATTAGTCATCACAATACACACATGCACAGTAAGCCCTTCTTATTCACACCTGCGATCATCTCATGACTCCATGCAATACCCTATTTTTACTTCAACCTCCAATCTGTTTGCTACACAACACCTTCATCACCAAATCAGCAAATTCTTCTCGGTGCAGTTACTTCACCTCTCAATATGTGATGTGCTGCAGAGACAGCTGCTATCAAATCCTAGTCCTCAGCCTGAGTCTGCAGGGCAGATCTATAGTGTAGTAGCATATCGTAGCAGCAGGTCCCGGCTAAAGCGTTGGCTGCTGGGACTTTGTGGGCCGATTGCTATCGCTGCAAATGCTGGCTAATGTGGCCGAGAGTCCCAGTGTGTAGTCAGCTAAATGAACTAGCAGCCCAGGTCGGCTCTGCAGCTCCACACATTAACTTGTACAGTGCACAGCAGCATCACAGAGAGAGAGAGAGAGGGGGAGAGAGAGGGAGAGAGAAAGAGCACTTTGACTGCAGAGTGGGCAGGGCTAGCAATATGTGCTCTACTTCTTAAAGCAGCATTATTAGAAAAAGAGATGGGTGTTGAGGTATATTTGAATAAAAACAGGCAACACTAGAACATTAACAGAATACAATATGCAGAACAGGAAGAACTAAAGTATAGTTAGATTACGCAGAAAATATAAGATAGAGCAGGTATAACAGAAAAGGATATTGATGTTTAAATGTTTAGAAATTAAATAAATAAAAGACAAAGAATGGATGAAGCACAAAGAATTGAATAAAACTATAAAGAGCAGAACGAGGGGACCTACAAATGCTACTGTAGGTGGAGAAGACCAGATAGGATAGATAAAAGTAGAAACAAACAGAAACAGTAAAGTCAGGCTAGAAATAGTTAGAGTAGATAGTATTAGTAGAATAATACAGTACAAGGAGATGACTGTAGAACAGAACTGGTAGAGCTGGAACAGACATGATAAGAAAGAAAAGAGTGTGACAACCATAGCGCAAACAGATACAAACACTGGACCATAATAACAGTTTCCATCCAAACATACATTTAGCACACAAACAAATTATCCCACTGTAATCCAGAAGTATCACTTACATTCTTGAGTTTTCGGCTGCAGTCACTTCCCCTGGGAGAATAAAAAGAGAAAGAGAGAGAGAGAGAGAGAGAGACAGACATTCAGTTCTGGTGTTATTTAATTTAACAACATATCTTACTGTTATATAAAAATAACAGCAGACATCTTTAAAACCAACCAACTCCCACATAGCCATGCAAAAAAGCAGCAAAAACAAAACTTATTGAATATATAGAGGAATCTGCAGTGGCTGTAGCCCACGCAGGGAGAACTAACAGACTCTACACTACTCTTTGGATTCAGTTTGTTGTTTGGGGATGAATCTATTTAATACTTCCAGCAGTTATGTTCAGTGGCTGCAGTTTGACTTAAGATATCTAAAAAATAAACTACATCATGGAATATTTGTGTTAGTTCTTCTGGACCAAAGAGCAAGGGCACCATTCTAGAGCTGCCATTTTGCGCCAGCATTTATCATTCACAAAGACTTTCTTCAACAGAAAGTCAGAAGGCAGAACAGACGGATGTCACAATTGGGGCCAGATGGTTTGACTGCCAAGTGATCTCTGGGAGGTGCAGTGCAGAAACACCACAGCAGTGGCCACTTAGCGCCACAGACGCTGCCAAAATGAAAAGATGTGGATCTTGCGGATCACCACTTGAAGCTATAAATGGGAAGTGGAATGAACCAGTTGTAAAACTGACCCCAATACACACTTGTCTGGTGCAAATACATACTTCTAGGCTAAGAGAGAGAGAGACATAGCAGTACCAGGGAAACAGATTATAATACAGACACACACAAAAAGAGGTACGACAGCGTACAAGACCTGGATTGCTCTATTAGTCTTAACTCAACAAAATCCATCATCTCTCTTTTCCTAAACTGTGACTGTTAACCACAAAAGATCTGTTCAGCATGAGGACAGGTCAAAAATCACACAACAGACACACACTTAAATAAAAAATAAAAAGTGATATGTCACTCCTTAACTCTGGAAAATACACAAAGCAACTCACAAAATAAAGTATAATACATGCTGTGTTTAAATAATGCTAATAATTAAGCAAAATTACCCAAAACAAAAAGAAAAGTTAAGAGAGTCTTAGAAGTCTTAAAAGTTGAAAGTCTTCCTGCCAAAGTCAAAGTACCCTAATGGAGACACCTGGTCATCCTCAGGCTTCAGCCTGGATGGTGACCAAAAAAGCTCTAAATCTGTATTCAGGCTCATTTGGTTAAATGCTCTGCAATATAACCAAGTGCTAGCCCAAAGTCAGCCTCATACAATATAAAAATAATTCTCAAAATCGATACATATGGAGAGAAGCCAGCATGGGAGGGATGTGGTTTCTCTTTGTGGTGCTAGTTGTGAGGCGACTGGCTGTAGCGTTCTGCAGGATTGGTCGGCAGGAAAACATGATGCTTTGAATATGCTTTCCTCATTATGAATCATATCGGGAATAACAAATCTTTTTTTATGGATATGGAAGTTCACTTAAAATGGATAATAGACCACCTTATATAGAAAACAAATTGGAAAACACATTTGGAAATATAGATTCCCATTTATGCAAAATAAATAACTTTTTAATACAGGCAGAAAACTGAAAATAGGTTGCCTTGAACGTGTATGAATATGTCTCACCGTGGAAAAAATCACCTGAAATGGGTAACAGGGGACTATATATATGGTCAAAAGATGAATATGTTTGACGCATAGATCCACACGATGCGTTTGGGAGCTGTGTGTATCAGGTTCTCTGCGACCTATCGTTAGCCATAACACACTGTACATGCACTGTAGCTATTATCTACTGGGGATCCAAGTAAACACACAAACTAATCTTGGATAACAGATCACCTGAATACAAAACAGCTTATAAGGATGATGTACTGCATCATCTTGTATGGGAAATGTATTGCCCAATATGGAAAACAGAAGAGACCTTTAAGAAACTATAAGGTTTCTTTAATTAATGAGTTGCATGATAGCATAATATTGTTGTTAAACAAGTTGTCGTTTAGTCTATAAAATGTCACAAAATTGTGAAAAATGCTCATCACAATTTCCCAGAGCCCAAAGCAGCGTCTTCACATTTTTTCTTTTGTCCAACCAACAGTCCAAAACCCAAAGACTCTTCACTTGCCATCAGAAATGACAAAGAAAAGCAGCAAATCCTCACATTTAAGAAGCTGGAACCAGCAAATGTTTGACATTTTTGCTTGAGAATCGATTAATCAACGAATCGTTGCACCTCTAATTTATAGAATAGAGAAAATATTGAGCATTTTGTTTTATTCCTGAATTCTGAATGCATGGTATACATTATGAGTTTGTCACTTGTTTCCGAAGCCTGAGGGTCACAAAGCCCAAGTCACTCAACACACGAGACACCCAAATTGCAGTTGCGTGAGTTTTCCATGACAGCAGTGACCTGAGAAAGCCCGGAGTGAAAGAGGAGGTGAAAGTAGCTGTTACCTTGTAGAAGCAAACCTGAAGGACAAACACAAGAGATTCCACAAGGTATGAGATCATATTTAGTAGCTTTTTCTTTTCTGTCTCTCTATTTGTCTCTATCCGAATCAGTATCCATGATTTTATTCAAACTGTATCAGTAATAAATAGAAACCTAAATGTCAAAGTTGTACAATTTCAAAACTACCGTGTTATAACCATATTCATTTTGGATATACTATACAACAGTTATGGGTTTTATTCTCGCTCTCCTTATATTTACTCCTCTTACAAACTATAAATATACACCGATCAGCCATAACATTATGACCACTGACAGGTGAAGTGAAGAACATTGATTATCTCGTTACAATGGCACCTGTCAGTGGGGGGGAAATATTAGGCAGCATGTGAAGATTTTGTCCTTGAAGTTGATGTGTTGGAAGCAGGAAAAATGGGCAAGTGTAAGGATGTGAGCGACTTTGACAAGGGACAAATTGAGATGGCTAGACGACTGGGTCAGAGCATCTCCAAATCTACAGCTCTTGTGGGGTGTTCCCGGTCTGCAGTGGTCAGTACCTACCAAAAGCGGTCCAAGGAAGGAAAACAGGTGAACCGGCGACAGGGTCATGGGCGGCCAAGGCTCACTGATGCGCATGGGGAGCGAAGGCTGGCCCACGTGGTCCGATCCAACAGAAGAGCTACTGTAGCTCAAATTGCTGAAAAAGTTAATGCTGGTTCTGATAGAAAGGTGTCAGAACACACAGTGCATCACAGTTTGTTGCGTATGGGGCTGCGTAGCCGCAGACCGGTCAGGGTGCCCACGCTGACCCCTGTCCACCGTAGAAAGCACCTACAATGGGCATGTGAGCATCAGAACTGGACCACGGAGCAATGGAAGAAGGTGGCCTGGTCTGATGAATCACGTTTTCTTTTACATCATGTGGATAGCCGGGTGTGTGTGCGTTGCTTACCTGGGGAAGACATGGCACCAGGATGCACTATGGGAAGAAGGCAAGCCGGCAGAGGCAGTGTGATGCTTTAGGCAATGTTCTTCTGGGAAACCTCGGGTCCTGCCATTCATGTTACTTTGACACGTACCACCTACCTAAACATTGTTGCAGACCAAGTACACCCCTTCATGGAAACGGTATTCCCTAATGGCAGTGGCCTCTTTCAGCAGGACAGTGCGCCCTGCCACTCTGCAAAAATGGTTCAGGAATGATTTGAGGAACACGACAACGAGTTCAAGATGTTGACTTGGCCTCCAAATTCCCCAGATCACAATCCAATCGAGCATCTGTAGGATGTGCTGGACAAAGAAGTCAGATCCACGGAGGCCCCACCTCAAAATTTACAGGACTTAAAGGATCTGCTGCTAACGTCTTGGTGCCAGATACCACAGCACACCTTCAGAGGTCTAGTGGAGTCCATGTCTTGACGAGTCAGGGCTGTTTTGGCGGCAAAAGGGGGACCTACGCAATATTAGGCAGGTGGTCATAATGTTATGGTTGATTGGTGTATAATATTAGTAATGACATATATTAAAAGAAATTATCTTCTGAAAAGTCGGCAATAATTGTGTTCTTTGTTAGGTAACACTTATACAGAATTAGTTTTTTTTATATTGTATTCTACCTACAATTTAATGCTTATAAGACTACAAAAGCTGAGGGGAAATGTCACATCAAGCAACGTTTTATCCACGATTCATTCATGATCCATCATTACAATGGAAAAGTGTTTGATGTATAAATAATGATGCAGGCTTTGCAGAACCAGTTTGTTATTACGAAACACCTGGCCGTGGAAGTCAATTATTACTGTTAATATTACCAAGCGTATTTCTTTTACATGGAAGCATGAAATATTTTCCAGTACTTGCTGACAGTAAAGAATAGCAGCAACTCAATACTAATCAATGTTAATGAAATTCTGAAGGGCATTTGTTTTCTTGTGGACTTGCATTTCTGATTATTATCATATTTATTTCGACCCAACTGAGGGAAACACATTTAATTTGTATTTTATTTTTTGGCAGCATTTCAAAACAGCTGAATGGATACGCAGCTTCTCTCTCCTCTCGTTGAGTCTGCCTGGTAAACTGTCACTTATCTTGGAAATCGATCTGTTTCCATCAGAAGGTATTTCAGGCCTGAGCTCATAGTGCATCAGAACCTGCCTGTCTTTACACCTCCCTGTCCAAAGCTGTTTCCTAGATGAGTAAACACCTGTCTAGAGAATTCAAGGGGGAGAAGCACATAAACTGCTTCATGCCATGGGTACAAGCTGCAAGAAAACAGCATCCTGTACGACAGAGGGTTACATAACAACTGGAAAAAGCACAGAACCACTTAAACAATGACACCAATGTTTCCTTTTCAATTTGTAACTGTATAGATTGCCCATATATTCCTGATGATATCTCTGTGAGTGAGCATATTCATAGTTGTTCAGTATGAAAATCATCTTCCACAGAAAAAGATGATCCATTACAGCTAGGATGAAGCTTGTGATGAGCACTTTAAAATAACACATTTATGAGGTGACTTTATATATTCGAAATTCGAGCTACTGTTGACTGAACTACTGTCCTGACCTTGGGAAAAAAAAATATGATCTGTAATACTCTGTACTCATCTTGTACTAAAGCAGGGGTCGTTCCTAAAATGCACTCTTTCTAAAAAGGTGACTCCCTTGTAACGCAGCTTGTCTCTCAGGTGAGGCAGCAGCAGCACCGCAAATGAACAAAATATGGTCTGAAGCAAAAAGCAGGTAGTACAGGAAAAAAAAGCATAAACTGCAGGAGCTACTGTAGCTAGCTGGCTAACGACGACATTCTACAAGTTGCCAATTGCACAACTTTTTATCAAACATTTTTGATGTTACCCTTTATCAATGTCCTTGCATTCACTGTAGCCAAGCAGTGTCCCTCCTCCTCCG
>SEMN01001142.1:0-96727 GCA_005408345.1 Macquaria australasica
AAAATTACCTCACCGAACAGCACTGTTTTTTACATGTTACTAATTTTATCCCCTGCTCAACTCTTGGGTGGTTTCAGTCTTCATAAAACAAAACAGAAAGAGGAACTATGAACAAATGGAATATGTGTATTATTAATTATTAATAATTGTATTCAGTCAATATTTTGATGTTTTGGATGCAATAGATGTTTTGCTAATACAAACATTTGCATCTAAATTATTGTTCTAATCTCACTATTTGACATTTGTCGTTAGATGTACTTGGTCTCATACCAAATATATGTATTGTAAATATGATAACGATCATTTGGTCACTGATTAATCACTTTTAAGAATTTTATGTTTCTACCTGATAAAGGCAAATATAGGCTTTTCTTTGTTACACCAACAGGTAGTGCTTTGTGCAGGATTATTAGGGGATTATTAAGGATAATCTTTTTAATTTAGTTTGTTTGTGTAGTTTAAAAGGTAAAGCAGGAGAAAGAACAGCAATTTTGAGTGATAATATTACTTTGTTTTACTTCCTTTTTGATTTATGTGGTTCTTTAATTATTGAGCCAAATACCTAATTTAATTTGGTTGTGCTGTGAAAATAGACCATGTCAATTGCGTGCATTTTTTAATAAGCTTTTTATAATCATTTAAATGGCCAAGGTCAGATGAAGGAAATTGCTAAACATTTGCATTACTAATTAGATGTAATGTAGCCTGAAGAATTGTATTTGTTAAAAGAAAAAACAGCTGACATGATTAAGTGTCTAAATTCTGAAACTCCTCAAACATCTGGACATTTTATTTTCAATTATGATGATGGAGACTCATTTGAAGTTTGAAGTACACAAAGCTCATAGTATGATCAGACACCCTTATTAAGGTAGCCTTCATCTGGAGATGAAGGGAAGAGGTGAATTTTCACTTTCATCTAAAAGTAGCACAGGGTTCACTCACACAAACACATTCGTACAACTTTATCTTATTCTCATCTGCCACAATGGCACTATGCCATCTGTTTGTTATTCATGGGTGTTATGTTGTAGTAGTGTTCAACAGGAGACATTCTGGTGGGAAGAAACATACTTTTCATGTGTAGATGAGTGAAATCTGGGCCTGTGTGTACAGTAAATGTAGGTTTCAGATACTCACACGACCCTCAGTTGAATGCTCTTGCTGAAAGGTCAACCCGATTTGCCCTGGATAAACAACAGCTGAGGATTTCTTGTGGCATGTTAATTGAGATGTTGATCTTTTAAAACTCCAGAATAATACACTAATAAGTGATGTCTATGTGGAAAACACAGATTACAGCAACATCATGCTCAATCCTCATACTGATCCTTTAAATATGCTTGTTTTGCTCTAGCACACACGTTTCACACCGAACTTATTCATTCATTGAGTCATTTGTCCTCACCACAGACATGCACGCACACAAACACACGCACACACAATTAGAGTTTTGTGCTAATTGTTGCTGTTGAGCTTGTTGACATTCACACAGTCACGTTAATCCAATTGAGATGCGACTATTCAACCAGGCTGGAGGAGCTTCAGGATATGAGATGTAGATATGTAAAATCACAGAGCAGGGAAGGTTGTGTGTGTTTGTGCCCGTATGTGTGTGTGTGTGTGTGTGTGTGTGTGCGTGAGACCATGTGTTAAATGGGCATCAGTACATTATCTCTCCCCTTGTGTTGGCCTGCGTTAATGAACTAATTGCCGTTAGCATGTAATTGCAGTGTTAAGTACAGCCGAACAGTGGTGGCACTACATTTCGATCGATTAAATATAATTCAGGTCCCCTGTCCTCATTAATGGCTGCAACGTATCACTTCATGCCCCTCGTCCCATGAAAACAAGGATAACCATGATGGACATGGGAAGGATGGATTACAGGTTGTGGTATTGGCTGCTCTCACCTTGCAACCCTGTCCTCTGTCTTAATGGTCTGATTAGATAAAACACTTTTCTCACACTCAATCCACAGTAGTAATATCTGTGTTTTCACCTGCTGTATTGGCTCTGCTAATAAGTACTCTATAAGAACTGTCTATGTGGGAAACACAAACTGTATCACTTTATAGACACTTATAGACACACACTTTATAGAAAATACATTTCACAATTTCTAATCCTGTGTCCCTGTCTTTATTGTTGTATTATCTCTTTGTATATGACAATATATGTAAAAAAAAAAAAAAAATCATGTTTGAGTATTTATATTTTAAAATCCCTTTTATTTTCCTGGGAAATGTTAAAATATTTTGGATGACTCTTGGATGAATCTTGAACTCGGAGGTGTAAACACAAATTTATCCAAACAAATGTGATTTGGGCCAACCAACTAACATCTGCCATCATGTAAAACTGCTTTTGACCTTTAGCTTGTGGGCCGTAGCAGCGAGCGGCGCAATATCATGGGTTGGGAAGTGTGTGTTGAGATAACATTGTAGGTAAGGGAGATGTGGGTGGAGTCCTCTTTAGCTCTGTATCACTCATTATCCCAGGACTCATGCTTGCTCAGCCACGCCTACTTCTGAGAGGTCAAATCAAATCCCTGAATGATTTGATCAAATCCCCTTCCCTAGTGATACCCCCGTCCACGGGTAGTCTGTTTCACCTGGAAATACATCACATTGCGGAAGCTGTACAAAGACGCCCTTACCGCTGGTTCAATGTGCTATACCTTCAATTCTGCGTCAAAAATATATCAAGAGTATTATCTCTGTAGTATCCCAAAAATCTGTTGTGGTGATGTTTCTGTGTAAATAGGAGTCTTATGAGTTATTGGACCTCCAAATGGTGGGTCTTTGTGGATAAAGGGTTGAGTAATGGTTGGATTTACAAGCTCTGAGCGTCAGGAAATGCGATATGTTTGACATACTCATGGTTATATGTTGAGATTTGTTCTGACTTTTCACAGTGGATTTTATTAAGCGCTCACAGACACTGAGAGTACAAGTATTTTGTGAGATAATTGTCTGACTGTCAGTGGGCAGGCATCTAGATGAATGGTATATTTGATCAGGATTGCCTAGCGTTGTTGTCCAATGCATCACGGCAGATACCAAAAAAAAAAATTGTGCACACAAAATTTGCAGTAGCAGCATCCCTCCCCCGCCACTTACAAGATGGTAGCAGCAGGTTTGTACATGTCCCAGCGGTCCCCATCTCCAGCAGTACTGTAGCTCATTCATAACTCTTCTGCTGTGGTGACACTCTGATTAATGTGCCCAGACGTCAGCAAGCTGCCTATGCAAGGCAGAAACAACGCACCGAGTCTATTTAACAAACAGCAAGAACTGTCATATCGCTGTCCATGTCACCCAGTATCAGCCCTCATCTAGACCCACAGGCTGCATTTCACCTGGGATGGGTTGCCCTGCAGCATTGTTATTTTCAAGGAAACAGCTCTGTTTAGAGTCATTATGGATAGTTTGTACTCAGTCTTATCAGGAGTACTTCCTCACACTAGTAAGCTTCCTCCAGGCTTTTATTCTTACCCAGATTTAATGAGAACACACAGTGGAACTGTGGAGCACATTTTCGGCCTGCCTTGATCTTGAGTCTTTTCTGACTGCTAATCATCACCTAAAACTCTCACAAAGCCACATTTAAAATTGAGTTTGTAAGGGCCAATGAAATTTGGTCCCTTTCTAGAATCTCTGAACACCATAATGTAGACCTAATGAGAATCCTTAGCCCTAATGATATAATTGAATTCAGCTCAAAGGTTTGAATGGCGTATTTGCATGCTTTGAATGACTTTGGATGATCACTTTACATTGTAGCTCAGTGAAATGATCACCACTTGTTTTCTTTCCTTTTTGTTTTTTTTTTTCAACAAACTGCAGAGCCTCATTGAGCAACTGGCACACATGCACACTGCTCTCTTTACTGCCATTAACCACATACCTGGGGTGCTTGGCCACCGTAATGATGCTTGACTCCAGCACCCACAGACCACCTTCCAGTGTCAACCATCAATCTAGCCAACGAGAGTGCAGCTGTTGCCCTTGTAGACATGCTGTTGAGTCCTCTACTCATCGTCACCTGGATCAGATAGCTCTTTTGTTAAATTGCACCTTATTTGATGCTTTTTTGAGTGTGTATGTGTTCGATTCTCTGCGTGTGTGAAATGGTTGTTGATTCGACAGAGGGTTAGCTTACTCACCTCGCTGTTGGTAAACAGAGAGAGAGTGGGTGAGATTTATCACTGAAATGAGTTTGGTAACAAATGCTGATAATGGAAGCTCTTGGCAGTAAATAAGTGGAAAATGAAAAGACCAGTGGGGCTCACAAAGATCGTTTTATTCATCCCCTCGAAATTCTGCTCAGATTCTGCTTAGTCATGTCCTCACCTCATTTCCTTGGAGTTGATTGGATCACGGCGGTTGCGGGTGGCTGTCAGCCGCTAACATGATTGAGAAGTAAAGTGATGCTGCCGTTCATACTGAATAAAGTAAATTGTGTTTAATAACTTCATTCCTTTGACTGTCAAACTTCATGTGTGCACTTCATCATTCTATTTTCACGGCTCTGTCGGTACCATTACATCGCTCTGTTTCTTTGACAGCATTGATCGATTTTATGTTATATTTAAAAAAAAAAGGGAGTTCTGTGTTCAGTGTATGGTAATAGATCCATTTTTACGTCCATCAAATGACTCCTCTCTGCCTTCACCGCTTTTTTTGTTTTATATATATATTCCGTAGGTGTGATCAATTCACAGATCTGTTGTAAAGTGTTATAAAAACTGTGAGACATAATAATACTAAATCCAGTGGTGGGTAATACATAAAACAGATTGAAGAAGTTCACCTTTATTTATGGTGTTTGCGTGTTGAATTTCACATGCCCTGACACTGTCTGTCCCTGTCAGAGAGTGAAAATGTATTCATCTCCCCAGCGATACTATTTCACCATGAATTCTTTTTCTAGTGAAGGAGGCAAATGATGTGAATGTTGAGTGCAATGCCTTAGCATGAGATATTACATGTGGCAGGGCAATTTCCATCCCGAGCAGGAGCAGCCCATCCAGTCCAGCGTTTAATTTTCACATGTGATTGCAAAAGATTTTTCTGAGAGCTGGCTGGTGCTCAGACTCTGTCAGAATTGGCTCTTTTCCCATAAATAATCTGGTAAATATGGAGCAGTCACCACAATCATACTTACGTTACATTTTATGCCTCGCCACATCATTTGAAACTATCTTCACACCTATCACATGTCCTACATGGATGGAAGACAAGTAGGTATACGCCTCATAAGACATAAACCCTCTTTGTTGTTGATTGCTTTAAGCACTCGTATCATGAGCACTTGATTTACGAGTGATGAGCGGTGTTCTCAGAGCAGGTGAATGCTGGCGAATAAATATCCCAACCATCTGTACGCCGACACCGGCAGCAGCCACCGTGCTGCAGTACGGCTCTATTGCGTCCTTTCTCTCCCACCTCCTCCCCTCCTCTTCTCCTTGCTCTGACAGAGACAGGAAACAAGTCTCTGGGAAGTGAAGCTGCACAAAACCCACGACAGCATCTCATTATCCACTAAATAGCGCCAGATTAATTACAATGACAATGACAGATGGCTTGTTACTGGATCATTGAGATGGGACCCAGGGGAGGGACAGAAACATGCAGGTACAGAACACTGACTCTACAGCAGCCACACACATGTAATATTTGCTGCTGCAACCCATTTTTGAATGCTTCATTTTTGAATGCACTATGACATATAGTCTGTTCCCCTACTTTACTGCAATTCAGAATTCTGGATTACTCATAATGAAATATAGAGTGTAGTTAAAGCTCATTATTTTTTATTCAATTCCGTGCTTTCACATTTTTGTTCTTTTTAATTACTTGGAGGTACTGATCTGCAGCATTACGAGCAGCTCTTTTGTGTTCCCTCCCTTTTTTACTTTACTTTTATAATTGGAAGCATATTCTGGGCTGTCCTTGCCACAAGAGGATCCTGTTTACTGTAAACCAGCTGTGTCCTCTTGAAGCAGGAAACAGAACAAACTTTCGATATGAGGGAACATAAAATCCCGTCAAGATTTTCCAATATTTTACTGTTTTCCGGACTGTCTGGACCAATCTTGTTATACTACGGTGACCCGCAAAGGTCAGCTCACTTGCCATGTTTGCACTACACAAAGTAATGTTTTTTTGTATTGTTTTTTTTTTCCCATTTCATTTGACTTGTCACAATATTCATCTCAAAACTCCTCAACTCTGATCCTCCACTCTTGACGTGCCACATTGTCCTACTGAGCAGCTCACTACGGCAGTACTGAATTACATGCTCACGTTAGTGTGCTCTACATTTTTTCACCTGCTGCAGAGTACTTGGCAGAAGGAGTAGTGGTAGATAAACACGCATGAGAAGAGATTTTTGTTTCACTTGAAAATGTAACTGCAGAATGCTTTAAATGCTTCAAGTTAAACAAAACATTGAAAACTTTAACATCTCATTCCAGAGACAATGTTGTAGTTGTAGTTTATTTTAGTCCACTGAATATAACGTTAATGTTTTTTTAAGGGTACATAGTAGTTTTAATGAAACCTGTCCACACTGAGATGTGTTGCTGTTGAGTTTCGCAGTGCTGAATAAAACAAATTTCATTGAAAATGATAACTGACTCGTGATTAGATTAGGATCATTGCTAAGCTAAGCATTCACACCCTTACTTAAAGGAAACTGTGATGTGTTCATCCATTGAGGTGTTGTTACTACTGTAGATCCCAAGGGGTGATGGCACGGAAGTGTTTACAGGCAGTATCGGTGCCATCAGTGATAACCTTACAGAGCTTTTGACCGGAATGTTTGTGTAATTTTTCTTCCTTCAACATGGCCAAATGTAACCGTTGGTAACCACTTTTACAAAGGAAGTGCCCACTTTGTATCCAGCAATAAAGATGGTGTAGCACCAGAAATGTATAGTATTACTGTTCCCCCATGACCTGTTCACAGTATCCAGTAATAACGCACCAGTTTATCATTATTGTTTGTGAATTTCCAGTTCATGAACACATAGCAACTACAGTTTGGCACATAGCAACTGTTTTTCCTGTCAACATGGAGGAAATATAGACATTCCACAATATTATTTGTTGAAATTATTTGGCGTGGCTATTGCTTCAGCATGAAGCAACTGCCATACACGGATTTATGAGGTTAAAGTAATAGAATTTTTATATGACTTGTTTTTTCAGTGTAGGTGTACACAAACCCAGATACATAAAGACAGTGTGGGGGTAGAAAGCAAAGCATTGTAAGAATCCTTCAGCATGTTTGCAGACAGTAAATGACCAGGCATTATGTGATGGTGGCTTTTGTAAGTACCAAGCATAGTCACTATACAGACAAACACCACACAGCAGCAGGCAGGAGAGTGTACAGGTTTAGTGATGAGACCTCATGAGCTGCATCACTGTACTTGTACTTGTCCCACTCCTGGGTATAGTCCCATGACAACAGTGTGTGGCTGAATTTTAACCAGAAGAGACTTCACCACACATGAATAGGACATGCACTTACTTCAGACTACGGATGGCGTGACCGAGCCTTGAGTAGATCCTGCCATAGCGCTCTGCAGGAGGCCGTCTGAGCCTGCCCCTGCAATGAGTTCTGGGTTCTCTGGTGAAAAGGTGGATTTGGGGTTGTGGTCGATGCCATGACGAGCAACACGGCGAGTGAACGGGTAAAGGGGCCTGTTTATGAATGAGAAGAGGTACAATAGAAGGTCCGAACACATGCGGTGATAGAATGAATGAGAGAAAGTCAGAGGTAGGAGGAGAAAAGAGAGGCTGGACCAGAGTGAATGGTGCAAATGAACCTGGCTCAGTCTCATTGTTGAACTTCAGTTAATTTCCACTTGTCTTGCCACTTGAGAATGTGATGAAAATGCAGCCTTTTTCCGTGTTTTTGTTTCTTAATCACAGTTAATTTCACTGTGGAGGGGAAAGAGCCAGAGGTCAGTCACTTCTTGGGCATTTAGTTAATTGATGCCAAACTCTTATTGCAAATAATCAATACATTAAGTACTTTGACGACAACTTGAGTGTTCTCTTTTTGTCTGGTTGTGACAGCAGCGGCATCCAAGCAAGTAGAACATTGGAAAAGTACATATAAGGATCATTAGTCTCTCAAAAGTTTTGTTTTAGTAGATATATACACAGAGCTACAGCAGCCTAACATCCCATAATGTATTTTAAACAAAGTGATCTCGCAAAGGTAATATGTAGATACCGTATGTGTATTACCCATTTGTCAATATTGCACTCGCAGCCTGGCCTTATTGCATTTTCTTCCAATCCTACACATAACTACACCACACTGCTTTACTCATTACCAGCCATTGTTCCCTGGGCAGCCACTGTTCTGAGTGCTGTAAATACAAAGATACACTTAAAATCATCATAACACTTATTTTTGCTGTCGACAGTTATTGTACCGTGGCTATCATAAAGTTTCGACTGAGTATGAAAACAAATAAAAGACGTCACGGTTGAGATTAACTTGCAATATCTCTATTATTTTTCAAGTATGAGTATGACTGCTTTGATTTATTTTTTTTTTACCGTAGAGTTTACTTTGCATGAACTCCATATTCTGTTGTAGAACTATAATGCTACATAAACATGGATAAGAGATGAACAGTGGGACATGTCACGATTCAGTCCTTCACACTTCATTGGTGCTTGTGTTCAGTAAATGAAAAATAAACATGATAAACACACAGCGATCAAGAAGATACTACTTGTTAGATCACACAGGGGGTGTTTATGACTCTTTCTGTTATGATCCCCCCCCCCAGCTTGCTCTCTCTGTCTCCCTTTGTCTTTTTCTGTGTTACCTGCTGCTTTAAGGTGAAACGCCGAGTTTAGTAGATGAAAGTGTTTATTGACTTTGACCAGTTCTAGCAGTAGGAGCGTAAGCCTGTCCATTTAAATACTTCCCTTCTCAGGGGAGCGAGAGTATTTTCCACACCATAAACATCGTGAATCTCCATATACTGCAGATCTGGGGCTCACACTAAATCTAGTTGAATATAGATTCAGATTAGGCTACTAGAGACCCACTTAGCTGTGAAATCAAGTCCTCAACTGCCCCACAATCATTTAGGCAAGCAGGTAATAGTCATATTCTAGTGGGTGCTGAGTCCAGACATGCTCTCCAGCACACAGCAGCTGTGCCAAAAGCTGTGTACTGGAAGCTAAAATATGAAACCTTCAGACCAGAGCAAAGATGCTGGAATTGTTGTAGAAGGTTGCGTGGAAGCAAATAAACAGCAGTTAATTTGAAACGGCCACTGTGATAGAGTACTACTGAGCTCCTGCTGTCAATTTCAGTGTGTTAAAATACAAACTTGGAGTGAAACACATTACTTCCAGTGTGCTCACTCTGTCTTGAAGAGTTATTTGGCAACGTCAACCTGGACAGGTGCAAATCGATAAGCACATCAACTATTAGGAGAGCATCGCCAGCAATGGTAATAGTGCTGGTTTTGTGGTGTACAATACTCCACTACACAGATGGATTTATCAAAGATATGTCAATTAGAAAACACTATACATACCACCTTTGAAGCTTGAAGACTATGTGAAATTCACAAAATGGGCTTTGTGCCTTTTCTGTTTCTGTCATTATTTGTACAATTAAAACTTTGCATAGATCATTACATTCAAAACACAGATATAAGCTGTTGTCATCATAGATAAATGAGCCAAACATTTAAAAACCTGACAGGTTAATTAATACCGTAGCGATTTCCATGTTTATGTAGACACATCCAGAATCCTCAGATACTCTCTTACTTCTCCTCCTCCTCCTCTGCCACACCAAAAGACAAATATCTACCCCTCATAATTATTTAAAGCCGCATTGTGTCAGCATTAGCACAACAGTGTGGGGTTTACTTTGTAGCAACATATTAAACTTTAGTAAGTTATTCTCTAGCAGTGGACCTCTGGTTTGGTCTCTTGACTCATGAATAATAATAAATCTGGCTCATTTTGGCTTACTAATTGTTCAAATTTATTCACACGTTACTTGTTGACTTCAGTTGTCTGCCTTATTGTGCATACACTTAGCCTGAATAGTTTCTTGAGTTCATTGATTTTGGTAAAACAATAAACAACTAAAACAATAAGCTGAAATGGAGGAAATAGAGTCATTTGAATCAGCGTTAAAAGAAATTACTTAATGCTTCTTAAATATGTTTGTCATGTTTGGTTGTACTGTAGTTGTAGCTGAGCTTTAGTTTACATTTATAGATTTCTATATTGTCTGTACTGAAACCATTGTCATTGTATAATTTTTTTATAGCTCTATACATGCAAGAAAAATACACCTTTATATGTTATGTTCAGGTAAACGCTTGTAGACCTGTAATTTTGCTTCTTGAGGCTGGAGAGGCGGCGGTGTAAATGTATGACGCAGAATGAATCATTACAGCTCTGACAGGCGCCTACAAGTAGATTTTTATTCAGCTCACTACAAAACATCTGCATTAGAACACTCAATTTGGCTCCAAGGTCGGCTTTTATATTTTGCGGTGGTGACTTTTGTGATTTCTGCTGTATCTTCATCCTTCATCCTTCAGATATTTTCTTCTTTTCTGGCGAAGTCTGCATAATAGTCCTCCTTTCAAACAGTCCCAGAAAAACACACAGGATTGGCAAGGGCATGTGAAACTCGAATGGAGGACTCTGGAGTGGAGAGGTGTCAAGGAACAGCACAATATGAGAGGCAATGGTTCCAGGTATAATAGAAGGTCATTCTGGTCTCAATAAGTAGGATAGCAAACGTTTATAACGATGCTGTTATTCACTGCATTGAATTGCAGTCAATGAAGTCACAGTATGCATTCAGGTATTTCCATCACATCCTAAAGGCATGATGGCATTTAATCATTTCTAATAAAGGGTTTATTGTCCAGAAATGTATTCTGCTTGTTGTTTATCATATATTGTCTTTCCCATTCAAATGTGTCCCTTTTGTTTTTGGGTGTAAATTCACACACACAACAGTAGCAGTTTTAACATTTCGGCGTTTAAGAGAATTACTGCTGTTGCAGTTTCCCCTGCATTGTAAGTCATCTTATAACCGTAGTTGTGTTCTCAGACAGGCTGGACAGCTGTTGTTCCCCTCTGTTGTTTTCTCCATAGTGACGTCAGGGAATGGCTCTGCAAAGTGCAAGCGGCTCTCTGGGTAAACAAAACAGGACCTGAAATATGTCAAGATGAAATTCTAGAGGCATGTGGTGTATGCTTTAGCTGCAGTCTACTATTGGATGCTTTTTGTTGTTGTTGTTGTATTTAGTCAGGTGTGCATTGTGGTGAGGCCACTGCTGTGATTAAATGTTTGGTTTGGAGGCACATACGGGTTTAGGGATTGAGTGTGTGGGAATGTGTTTGTCTTTGTAGGCTCATGCATATGGGTGCTTTCATGTATGTGCTTGTATGTGTATTTACTGCATTTTCTACCGTGATGTGCATCTCTCAGTCAACGTTACCTTTCCTGCAGAATGTTCATTACATCTGGCATACAACCTGCTTCCCCCTTAATCAACTTGTCACTCTGCTTTGTCTTTAAGCTCCATTTGTTGAGAAACAGGTACAGATCTCATGTGTTATCAGTGCTGGTCATCTCCTCATTGACGCTGTACAGAGTGTTTGTTTGGAGATGGATAGACATAGGGAAACTACCACTGCATCTATGGCTAGATAAAGGAAGGCTATCTTGTTGTATTTTCTGTAGTTACACAAGTAAAACAAGACCTCGACAAGACCATACGGATCTCCCCCCACGGTTAGGCACACATGTGAACCGCGGATAAATTGCAAAGTTTAACCATCACAGTGTGACATACAGTTTTACTGCTGCTCTTACCTACCTATTAAATAACAATTCCCTAAATCTTGATGCAGTGTTGCAGTGAAAAGATACAAGACAGATGCGTGCTGTGTTTCATTCTGAAGCGCTGAAGGTTGATTTGATTATTTAAAAAAGCAGTTTTGTTTTCACGTGAACGGGGCATGTTGAATCCCAACGCATCAGGGATGTACGTCGCAAGAGGAAAAGAAGCGCAGTGAGTGTCAATCATGGCTAGCGGAGGAGAGGAAGAGCTTGAGAGGCCTCCCGCATCATTTAAATCCCAGGTATGGGAGCGTTTTGGCTTCCCTGTTAAATATCTTGACGGAAAAAGGGTGGTGGGCAAAACTGTAACAGTGTGTAGACACTGTGCAACGAGAAAACCGTATGATAATGGTAATACATCGAGTATGGCTACACATTTGAAGAGACATCACCCTGGTGTGTCAGTGACAGGAGCTACGTTAAGTTCTTTAATAAATAATACATGGAAAGCAAAGTTATTTGTCCCACTTTTTTTTTTTTCATCCGAAAAATGATCCGTGATCCGATCCGAACCGTGAGCTTTGTGATCCGTTGCACGACCAACCTCGAAATCTAATGCATTATTAATTGTGACAAAGTAAGCCAAAAAGGGGACACAATTCCTCATTATTTGGATGAAATACTGTGTAGTTAATATTCAAACACAGCAATCAAACAGTCAGGGATATGGCTAAGTATCAGATTATAATCAAGAAATCATTAGTTGGATTGAGTAACACTAAGATCATAGCCAAAATATTGCACAGGCCTTGTTTATGATGCCATAACTTTTAATCTCAAGATGGCAGCCACCTCCTCTCTAGTAATGGAAAATATTACTACACGCTCTTTGAATGAGTGCAGGGCTGCTGCAGTCTATGGTTCAATCCTGTTCTAGTGGCAGCAGATTGGACGGTGTCCAATATTATAGATATTAATGGGCACTTTAAATACAGAGAGAGTATGAATGACACGATGAAAGTGAGGAGAGTGTAGGAGAGAGCCAAGTGTGTGTGTGTGTGTGTGTGTGTGTGTGTGTGTGTGTGTGTGTGCGTGAGACAGAACGTTGTGATGACCGCTTTGAATGCAATATCTGACCTGCCTCTGAACATTAAAGCACTTAATGTTCAGACACCATGTAAATAAGGAAGAGGATGATGTCTAATGGCCATCTTTTACATGTGATTATGGAAGCACTTCTTGTCTCCCTTCTTTGCTTTCTATATTTTAAGTTTCACTAATGGATATTAGTCTTCAGACAATATTAAGTAGAGGTTAACTAATGCAGGTTTGTGCTGATGAAGTACAAGGACAAACACAAGAGTTAATTTTGTCTACATGCTGTAAGATCTGCCACTGTTCACTCACTTCAGTTCGTAAACATTCACAAACACTTACAGTGAAACATGCACACCCACACACACACCGAGATGAATAAGTACGCTGTGTCCACCATCTTTCTCATGTCAGATTGTCACTTGATTCCAGATTATGTAGTGTTAAACTGACGAGGCTGTAATGCACCCTTCGAACACAAATAATGTAAAACATGTTCCTTAATGTTTTTCAGAGAATTAAAACTGTCAAAGATTGTAAATACAGCAGCTTATCCTACTTAAGACTGATAGCGCACAGTGGGTCATCTCTGTGAAATAAATTGTGGTCCAATTCAGACATAGCTATTAGTCAAAGATATTATCCTGCCCTTGTGGGATGGCCAAGAACAGTGGGTGGCTAGATGGGGTGGTGGTGTGTGTGTGTGTGTGTGTGTGTTGTTTTTGGGTTGGGGGTTGCATAGAGCTTATGGGACCCAGCTGTGGCTGATCACAGCAAATTCTGTGAATGAATGTCTAAGAAAGGTAGAAGTTACCATGCAATCTCATCCTCTATTTTGATAGCGGACAGCCGTGATGGACCTGTTTCAATAATGGCGTCCATCTACTTGAGCTTATGAAAATGCAGGAAAATGAAACAAAGAACATTTCAGGCAAAATAATTATTTGTTCTGGAGAGCGGGACCATTTATCACAAATAACGTGATGGAGTGGCTGTGAAAGACATGGAGAGGTGGAGATTCCAATGAATTTCATTTGTGGGGCAGTCAGCAGAACGCCTCCACATCCGAGGTTGAAAAATTTCTTCAGATTCTGCAGACTGTTTTTAAATTTCAAACAGGAGGAGAAAGGCGGAGCGCCATTATCTCATTCAATGCAATTACTGTGGTGGATTTGCTCAGGGAAGATTTGCTTTTATCATGTTCATTCAAATGTTTATGTTAATTCTTTGGTTTAAGTGTGCAGGTTGTTCTCTTTTTCTTTGTGTGTGTGTGTGTGTGTGTGTGTGTGAGTTGACGATTCTCTGTGTGGGTGGATGGATGGTTGAAGTCTGCAGACAAGTTGAAAAAAAAAATGCTGTCTAATGAACACTGCCTTGGAAGTTGTAGGTTGTGATTGATTTTGAAAGCTTTCACATGAATTCCCGTGCTTATAATCTACATATAAAACGGTTAACACTGACAGAGTGAAGTAAAATGTGCTGTATAAATGAAAATATGATGGATATTTTAAAAAGTGGTGTACAAGAAATGTGGCCGTTATGATGATTTCATGAGAGTCTGAAGAGTTGAAATGAGACAGAAGGACTCTCTGGTCTGGTGTTGCAAACACTCCAAAAGTAATGAATATGACGGAGACTGTTGCATTAATTTGCTTGTGTATGCTCAGTGTGCGATAATACTCTGTTAAATGGGAGAGATGATTACAGTTCCAGTCACTTGGTTTGATTTTTTTTCCTTCATCAGCACTTTGAATCTAAGATGGACTGGCCTTGGCCTCACCCCACTTGGCAGTCTCTCTCTCTCTCTCTCTCTCTCTCTCTCTCTCTCACACACACACGCTCCCTGGGTGAGGTTGACCGTTGCAACAATGTTAGCACTGTCTGTCTGGCCTTGCTTTCATAATTAGAAATCGGACCATGCTCCTCGTTCACAAATCCCCCACTCAACCACTGTTGCTTGGGGCCACCTCTCTGTTTGGGTGAAAGCTGATTAAATTCAAGTCACTGAGTAGTTGCAACGGCTGTAACAGAGGAAAGGAAAGAAGAGCAGGGGGGGGGGGGGGGGTTGCTGGGAGAGCAGCTCGGAGTGTGATTGCTGGGAGAGCAGCTCGGAGTGTGATGGCTGTCTCTCTCTGGGTGTCATCCCCTTTAATCACCAAAGTAGGGCTCTGAAGAAGCAAACCCTGCTGTTTCAGTCAGCAGAGGAAGGACTTGATTCATGTTTTGTGGATTTGATTTTATGCTGTTTACAAAGCGAACGGGGAAATCATCCCTGTTTGAAGACTTGACAAGTGATGCCTTCAGGCTCTGTCCTGGGCGTGAGTCCCATACCATGTGTTAGCGTAATGGCAGGAGTTTTCAGATGTCCTGCTGTATTGGGGGCGCGCTGTAGACGTCACAGCCTGTAACAGCTGCCATTGAGGTGAGCAGGAAAGGCGCTGCTGACATATAGACGTGGTAACTGCTGAGGTAGCTAGTTTCTTGTGAAACTTGTGTCAACAAAGATAATACTCATGGGCACACGTTAAATTTCATGGTGACCCTGCTGATAAACCTCACCATGATTTTTGGATGTCAGCAATTATAATTATGGTGGTTTACAGAATTACAGGATAGGGAATCTTTGTTTTGGTTGAACCTGATAAAAGTTTGGAGTTTCAGATTTCAAAAGGTTACTCTACATGTTCCTTAAGACACGGCATTGGATTTGTTAACAACTGTGTATTAAAATGACTTAGAAATTGCAACAGATAGAATCAATTAAAGTTTATTGCATACAAGGTGGTATATATCATCACTGATCCTACGCCCACCAGCACCACATCACACCATCCTTTGAAAGAGAGTGCGGTTAGTGTGGTAAATGCAGATGTCAACAAGGATCATTAAAGAGGATGTTGTACAGCTGAATGCAAAAATATGAGACAAAACTCTTAGACTCTTACTTTATCATTTAAAAATATGCTCTTGTATGTATCCACCAGCTATCACTTCTTGATCAAATTCATCATTCAAGCCTGCTACCATGTTATTGATCTTTTCTGACAGCCTTTGTCAGTAGTGTGGTTGACTGTGGATATTAAACACAGGTACTACATTCTCGATTGAATCAGTGGTGTGCCTTTAAGAGATGTTGAGAAATGTTTGTAGTGTAAAATGAAACATTCATTAACTCTGTGTTGTGTTTTATCCGTTACTTCAACACTAATTTCCTGATGCATGGTTTGCCCATACAAATTTCCTGGCCCATGGACCTCATGGACATCGATAAAATAGTGTTAGTTACAAGTTGACAAAACAGGAAATGAGCTCAGGAAATCTTCTGTGTCTTTACGCTTTTTTGTGTGTGTGTGTATCGTAGGCACCAACGTGCATTATGCCAACTCTGAGCTGCAGATCATAGGCTTCTCTTGTGAATTCAGACTTCATTTTGCAGGAGCTAAATCAATTACTGCCAGACAATACGCAATTGAGATGATCAAATTAGTGGGGATGCTGAGGGAGGATGGGAGTCATGAAGGGGTGGGCGGGATAGAAAGTGAGAAAGATGAAACGGGAAGCCTGGCCAGGGAAGCGGGGGACGTTGGAAAGTAGGAACGGGATCCAGGTAGGCAGAAGGAAAGAGAAAGCAACAAGATTAGGAGGTCACTCGGTCCTGCTCCCTTCGAGGCCCAGTTTTTGTCCACAAGACAATGTTAGCCTAGCCTTATTTTGTGTTTCACCTCATTTACTCAGTCTAGTATTGTTTCTTGTTGGGTATCTTGCTAATAATTAGTTTGTTTTGCCCTACCTTTCGCTAATGATTAGTTTGTATTCCCCTAACTGAATCCAGTTTTCACATTGATCAATAGAGCAATATGTCGATTTACGACTGGTCTGTATTTTCTGCAAACAAACATTAGCAGTGCACTTGTCCCCAGTGAATGTTTGTTTGGTCACTCGTTCAACAAGCTAAGCTGCACGTGTGTGTTCATGTTTGTAAATTAGATAACAAGGAGACTTTAGCAGGAAAGCTAATGTGGGTTGCAGAGTCTGTGGCTCTTGTGTTATGGTAGAACGCTGACTTTACTGCTTTATGCTAAGATTTCATTGGCTGTATGGAAATAAGGTCTCCATCTACGTAGATGGATATCTAACGGTATTCTGTCGAATTAATGCAAAGATAGGGGGCACCAGCATGAAACCAAAAAATATAAAAATATAAAATATGAATTTCTTGGTTTCTGATTTTTTCTTAAAGGAGAACACAGGACAGGTGATTTACAGAGCAGATTTGTATTCTGTAGCAGACAGAAAAATGCAATTTAATTTTGGTTGGACTTTAAAACAAAGCTGCTATGGCTTCAGTAAATGGCTGGAGCTACCATACATGAAAGACAACAAACACATATCTTGAAGAAGTCAAGACAATTTGAATTGACAGTGTGTGGGCAATGAAATATCAGGTTTCCTGACATATACTATAGTATATACATGCATGCACCTAATTATATAGTATGTGGAGTGGCAGTCAAGATGGAGTCACTAAGTAGTCCAGAAATAACTGGAAATAATAAGGGAAACTGCAGTGAGAGCAAGTGGAAATATCTTACCCACACTGGCAGAATTTTAACCAAATAAGTCTTGAAGCCTGAGTCTGAGAACACATTACTAGGATAGATGTTTTTTGGTTTTTTTTGCAGTGTACTGTTGAGCATATCCAGGCATCAGTGGTCCACCTCATTTTACAGCAACAGCCAGTCAGTAGGACCCTTCTTTTGAAGGACATGTTTGATGCTTATGTGGAAAGACAGCCTTGATCATTATAAACAATACCGTAGCATACACTGACCTGCTTATGTGTACTTTTATCTAATATGCAGTATTTTAACGATTTCTTACAGAGAGCTGAGCTTTATTCTAGAATAAAGTACACCACTTGCACATCATGGATCAATAAGTTTGTATATTCGTGTGTGTGTACTTGTTAAGTACATCACGCAGAGAGAAACAAGCCCACTTTTCTCTACTTTCCATCAAATCAAAAGATCTCAAGGTCACATGGAGAAAACTGTTAACAGCCGGAAGTACGAATGAAACAGCTTCTCCGTCTCTTGTGAACACTTGATCATAATAGATCAAAGGCATGGATATAGGATCCTCTGTGGAACAAAACAACAGATGCATAATTGCACTTAAAAACACATTTTCATTAACACACTTCATCAACGCCATTGATTTCAGCTGATTAGGCCATAAAATGTAAGCCTGCAGGTTCAAATCATAATTAAGATGATGGTTTGTGGTGGTAAGAAGACAATTTTACCAAAAAGATAAGGTTCATGAAAATTTAATGAAATGAAATGAATAGATGAAATATCATGCCCTGAAGCCTCCATGATATTGTCTTTCTTCACAGCGATCATTGATTTCTCTGTTGTTTGAAAAAAATGGTGGAAATATTTGGTTTAACATTTTAAATGCCAGTCTGCTTTTAGCTTTTGTTTAGAATACAACTGTTTTCTTTCACTATGTATTGTTTCACATTATAGGTGTGAAATCATTAATAGTTTTAGACAGTCGAAATAGGCTGTATCTATTTTTGGCACCATGCAATATATATGAAATCACTGTAAATTGCAGATTAGGTATGAAGTTAAAATGTTTATTACTGCGTCTGATCTTAGAGCATTTTGGCACTGGCCTTGTCCTTGAGCTGCCACATGTCACGTGGGCTTGTTGTGTGTGTGTGTGTGTGTGTGTGCATTCATGCTTGTGTTGATTTGATTTACAACCTTATGCCCAAGCAAGTGCAAAGGCCTTTAGACATTAAAACATTTTATGTATTCAGAAATTAAACTCAGGCCCTTCCTCAATATCAGCTCGTCTTCACGGCCAAGCGTCTCATCAACGAGCCATTCGTGTGTGTTGTTGTCAGTGTGTGTGTCAGACTGCGTTAGGCGAACAGATTGGGAAATAAACAGACTGCAAAACCAAACTGTACGCACCTGGAGCCTTGAATACGAGACAGACTTGGATCAATAGAGGGGATGGATACTTTATGAAGTGCTGAGTGCGCGCGGCTCACAATCATCACAGGAGTGTGTAAATTAGCTCACGGCACACAAAGACGCTAATGAATCACTGCTTATGAGAGGAGAGATGAGGCTGGGCGGAAGAGAGGAGGAAGGTAATGAAATAATATATTCACCATAACAATGAAATTAACTCCACTCACAATTGAAATATTTTTGTCATCTGTGCTTATTTCACTACAAATAAATAGTCTCTCAATATTAAAAACATAATATAATTAATATTATATTTTCTAATTTCCAGAATGCCCGTAGTAAAATTCACATTTGGCTGGGACCACTCATAGACTGACACACACTAATCCTTTTAATGTTTTAGGTTGCAAAATGGCAAATAAAACACTATTGATGTTAGGAAAATGTGATATAAATACTTTAATAAAGCTAAGTAAAGTAAATAAATGAGTCCCTAGATATTCAACAAAACAGTGCTTCAGTGCATTTTTATCTTTTTATTAGCATTATTTAATGTATTATGTGTTATAATGGAGCGATAAGATATCTCCTTGTTGAGAATACATTGTGGAGTAGGTGTGTTAGTGAATGACATGCTGAATTCACTATGAAAACATGACAAATGTCTGAGGAAGACTGTATATGATGCATGTAAAGATGTTGATGATTTACCGACACAAAGAAGCTTGTGTTTAATTCTGCAGAGGAGGTGGGAGATTCCAGGAGCACATATACAGTACATATACCTACCTATGTCAGAAACATTTTGGATGAAAAGGACAGTTAAAACTCTGTCAAGCTAAACCTTAAGCTGACATGACATATTGATATGAGAAGGATTGTCATTCCACTTCTGAAGACAGGACCTTTTATGTGTCTCAAGAGAATGTAGGTCATTTTCTGCTTTGTGAAAGCAAGATTGGTTTTGTGTAGTGGTCATAACTCAGCTGTCTTGTCTCAGTGATGGATATAAGGAGAGAATTTGAATCTTGTTGAAATATTAAAGTATACATTCTCAGATTGAGATTTTATTTTATTTTTTTTACATATCACTGAAACGCCTGCAGTATTGTCATCAGCAGGATTTCCTTACAAAACACATTCCTCCAGAGGTAGTGCTGCGTGACGTCTGCTTTCATGCAATCTGTGGTAAATTATGCATTATCCCTGTGTATCCTCAGGGAAGATTATTGTACTCCAGGTCATGCATTATAAATGAACATGAACAACTGTAGGATACACGAACACCTGGCATCCTCGGGTAAGGTTAAAACCCAACAGGATTCAAAGTCATGTTGCTTTCGTAATTCTGGCCACCCAGGGGATAGAGGCAAGGACACAGTCCATCCAGCAGTGTGGATGACTGCCGTCCCTATTGCGCAATATCGCTTGCAGGCTGCCTGGATTGAATAAGTCTCTCTGAAATCCTTCCCTTCTGGCAGGATAGTACACCTCAGGCCTACCTCATCAGTTTCTTGAGTGTCCATAGCATTGCATCAGTTAGAGCTTTGTGAGAAACCTCCTAACTCATCTTCAGCGCTGTCACATCTGGATGTCTTTTTAGGGCTCCCCATTGGCTCGTGCCTCTCCACGCTGTTCCATTACCAAATCTGTTTAAGTATTTTTTTTCTCTCTTCTATGTTGTCAAGTTCAAGGTCAATATTGTCTTCTTAAGTCCCTCCCTGGGGTCACAGTGAGCAAATGGGGCATCTCTGTTGGCCATGAGAAAGAGAGTGAGAGAGAGAGACACACAGTGGGAGAGAGTGTGTGTGCAGCTGCTTGTTGGTGTGTCTAGTGCAGAACTGATTTAAGGCCCCAGGCCACAGGAAGAAGGCCACTCTACACTCCAGGCACGTCCCTGAAACCAGCAGCAGAGGAAGCACTATTGCCATTCAGCAGCGTCGACTGCAGACGCCTAAATGAGTCTGTTCTGTCCTGCAATGCCCAACATGGCAGTCCGCCACTTACTCAACTTCTCTAGCTCCTAATATGCCCACCCCCTCCTGCTGCTACTTCTCTATTCTCTCTTCCAGTTCATCCTTTTTCTTTCTCTGCCTCTTTCAGTCTATCAGTGTCACATCTCCACCTTCAATCTTAGTATATTTTTGTCCCCCACTCATGCATTCATTGTCTGCCCATGCATTTTATCCTCCTGTCACCTTTTCTTTACATTCACAGTCTATCATGTCAAGCTACTTCGTTCTGATTGGTTACTGTCCTTTTATTGCAATGTCCAACCCATAGATGTCGACCTCATGTGATCAGAAAGCGCTACAAGGCCTGCAGATGTGTAGCTTGTCACCAAAATGTGTAGCTTTCGCAATAACCATACAGCTGTGACAACTACAAGCATTAAACATGTTAGCAAAGTAGCTTTTCATGTTGCTCTGCTTGCTTTGCTCTTCAAGGCTTCTTTGTGCTTTTTAATAATGGTCAAAATCCCAGTGTGTGTGTCCGTGTGTGTGTGTCCGTGTGTGTGTGTGTGTGTGTGTGTGTGTGTGTGTGTGTGTATGTGTTAATCCACATGCGCAATTCTCTTATAATCGAGACTAGATTGTTTCTGAAAAGGTTTAAGTGTAGTTATTAGGAAATGTCAAGTTAATTCTGCTTTTAGCCAATTAAAAATATTTACACTATCGCACTACTGGGACTTGACTCTGACTCTGTAGTAAGATCACACTTGGCAATCATAATATCTGCCACTGACTAGTCAAGTTACAGAAGGACATAACCCATAAAATGAATCAGTTCAAGTGTATCTTGCTGAAATGAAAATGTAGTACTCCATAGTGTGTATGGTAGCATAGCTAATCATGATCAAATCACACCAACTAGTTTCTTGTCTAACCCACTTTCCCGATCTGAAAAATCACTTTCCGTTTTCACTCTGTCTGCCTTCTTATAGCTGTTTTCTTTCCTTACCTTTCCATGATCTCCCTTTGTTTAACTCTGTGCGATTTTTCTGTCCCTTGTAAATGTGGTTGTGACCATTTTTAGCTGAACGATTTTTATTCAGTGTTGGTTTTCAACAAAAATGCTCAAAATTGTCAGTGAAAATGTTAACAAAAATGTTCCTGCAGCTAGAATAGTAAACAATAACAGGATTAGGGCTTTGTTTTGATTAAATCTGTTTGCCTTTATGGAAATCATGTTTAATTTCCATTAAATTCTGTGTGGGTTGGTAGAGAAAATAGTGAGGATTTGTTTCCTCATGCCTGTATATTGACGGTTTCACTGTACACAACTTTTCACCTAATGTCCCTTTTGCCACCTGGGGGTTGATGGAGGAGTAGCGAGGTGGGTTAGTATCAGGGACGGTGTGATGACAGCTCGTGAATTCTAAAAGCTTTATCGGTCCCCTGCAGCCTGCCTGGACAGCTCACTGCTGCCTCTCATCTCTCCTGTGTGTTGCATTAAATATGGCTCTCCAATTGGGGTCACGGCACAGACTGATAGGAAGCTATATTCCTTCATTACTGGAGGCAAAGAGTTCAGCATTAAGAAAAGCAGCAGAGAGATGGCAGGTCTGAACACAAGCTGACTGACAGACCAAGACGCCCTCACATATAAACATTAGAAAACGAGAAATGCAATGGAGAAAATTCTGTTCTTCAAATTCAATCTGCAATGTGTCGGTTTAGTTGTGGACAAAGCTCTCTCCCAAATAGGCTGACACTTTTACTTTGAAAGTTATTAGAAAGAAGATTAGCAATCCACTTTTCTGTTTTGGCACTTACGGCGTCAGTTTCAGCTCAATTCAGCAGTTTTACCGAAACTGTGTGAGACTTTTTATCTAGTTGACAAAACAATCTCACCTCAAGATCCAGTAAGTAGCTACTGATCATATCACATGATCTTTATCAGCAGAAAATATACATATCATACACACATGGCATGAGCAGCTCACTTCCTGTTTCTGTTCCTGAGTGTAACTTCTGTTCACCAAAGTCAAGGGAGAAAAACCATTAATTATTGATTAATCTGACGATTGGTTTGGTCTCTAAAATGTCAGAAAATAATTCCACCTCAATTTTCCTTGTGCGCAAGTTGATGTCCTTGTTTTTAGTCCTTGTATTTCACATAAGACAGACAAAAGCAGCAAATTCTCACAACTGAGCTGAAACTAGGTAATGTTTGGCATTTTTGATTGGAAAATTACTTAAATGATCATCATAATAATTGAATTATTTTCCATCGATGAGTTGACTAATCATGCCAGCATTAAATCCAATATACTGTAGTGTATCTTGGGGTAAGAGGGAAAGAAAAAAAAGAATAATCACAATAAGAACATGTTTCCCATAGTTTTTCCTCTGACATATTCTTATTCATAAACACTGGACTAATCAGTAGGTGATGGTTTGTTCAATTAGTCTGCATTAACTCTCTGATCTGCTTTGAATCAAAAATATGAAGTCAGTGTGATGCAGTAAAGGCTAGACAATCACAGAACTGCTAAATAGCAATATGTATGTGTTCTTTTATTAGCTTATCAAACTTTCATACTGGAGCAGAATTTACTGCAACATTGGACAGTTCTGTGGTTGACATGGCAGAAGCATGGCGATGATGATCTTTAGCTTCAATGCTCAAACTGTGAACGCCATAACTCTTAATTTCAATCAGTGGTAATGTGTGCCTGTCAAATGCAATATATTTAGATCCCCTTAGAGGACACTAGAAGCTTCTACTGGATGAGAAAGTCCTAAAATCTTCCAGTTAGATTTTTTCACATTTAGTTGCAGTAACGGCAAATACATTTCCTACTAAAAATGTGTTGGAGTGGTGGGTTGCTACATTGCGCTACAAAGGGCAAATAAATCAAAACCGTCTCCTCAGCTGCGGCAGCTCTTAGCAGCTGTCTTGCTCGTTCTCCCCTGTCTGTCCCTTTTCCCAGATTACCTATAGGGATTGATGGCCATGCCAAAGCAAAAACAGAAAAATCCATACCACTCTCCTGCCCTTTCCATATTACATTGATTTTATGGTGAAATATCAATCTGCATATGTCATGTACCCTTGCATCGCTCACAATAGTACAACACATGTTTAGAAGTAAATCAACAAAAGCTGCTTTCGGAGAACTTTTTCCCCCCTCGTGCTCTCTTTCTCAGAGGCAATTGAGGAGGAAAGTCAAATGAAAAATCCATCCAATCCAAGAGCTGATGGATTTTATTCATGGGGTAAAAGCAATATTTATGAGTACACTTTAATTTGCATGCACATATACTCACATTTTTACAAGCAAAAACATACATGCAGTACAAGTACACATACAGTATACACACCCAAGCTCATTAACTTAGTTACTGCTGTGTTGACAGCTATGAAAAACAGCACTCCTAAGATTTCTCACTTCATGTTGTTAGCTTATAATTAGGAAATGTTTTTCATTACCAGTGAAGGCATATTACTAAGAGAGTGTATAGATGGTAAGCAGCCTGAGGTGGTATCAGTATCCTGGAGGACATTATGTCAGATCAGCTTTAGCACTTGTTTTGACCAAAAGAAGCAGCTATACAACAACACATCACACATACCGGACACATTTGGGTTCTACTTTTTCTTCAAGCAAGACAAACTGAGAGGTAAAACAACTTAAAATGAAGAGAGCACTAACCATGAACTGGATACTTGTACCAGATCCTCTAAAAGCGGATCCAGATCTGTACAAAAAAAGAAAAGAATTCATTGTTGCCTGGTCCACAGCACAACTTTTCACCAAATCTCACTGAAATATGTTAAAACATTTTAAGCTGTCCTGCTAACAAACAAACTACAACCAAAAACACAACCCAGCAGGGGTAATAACTTAATGGTGGGCAAATTAAAATGTATTGACTTTGATTTTTCAGACAGGCATTTTAACCTTCACTTTAAAACTTGCAGTGTTTTTTGGAATCAGCTAGTGGTCATTAGCTGAACTTTTTCCTTTAGTTACACTGCAGAATTTCTAATAACTATGAACTGTGTTGAATTCAAAATGTCAGCAATTACATTTTCAAGTTGATGTTACAATAATAATAAATACATAAATACATGAATATTATCTGGGCACGTTTTGTCAACCCATTTTTACAATTGCTACAAACCAAATTTGTGTTGAGAATGTGAGTTTGCAAAAATTGAAGCCTGAGGGTAATCATTTCTCTGTGCAGATGGTCCAAAATACATGAGAACAATTTCACAAGGTCTTTTCATAATGTAGCTTTTGCAGTGCAGTGGTTGTGTATATTTTAAAATGTGCCTTGCAGCAAGTCAGGACTGTTTTTTACATCACAAGCATACCAATAGCAGAAAATTTTCAACCAAGCATAATTGCTTATTTCTCTTACCATACATAGTTATATGCACATCATGGTGTAGCTATTTACAAACATGTTCAGCACCCATGATTTAGTCAGTGGATTAATAGCCAATGGGAATTTGCAAAGATAACTTGAATACATTGAATTTGACATATTTTCTTGTTTTAAAACAAATTGAATGCCCCAAAACTAAGTGGCATTTCGGGCATTTCTCCCTCCATGTGTCCAGTATTCAGAATATGATTCTCTTTAAAATTCCAATCAGAGTTGACATGATGTGAAATAGCTTCACATGATGACATTTAAGAGCAACGCCACAATTTATTTGACGTGTTGAGGCTGTACTTTAGACTTGCCATGTAATGTCACTGCTCAAAAGATGTAAAAGTGAGTGCTTTTTAATGGTAATGGCCAGCAGTACAATAGGGATTTTAGTCCTCTGGGCAATGTTTGACAGGAAATAGAATCTGTACCTTTGGCTTGTATACAGCAGCCCGAAGCTGTAAGGCAGAGAGAAGAATGGAAAGAAAGGGGAGGAAGGAGGAACATGGAGGGGAAATGAGTTGTAGAGGAGAGCAGGCTGAAGGAACATTCAGCAACAATCTCCTTTCTGCTAAAACTTTACATATGTCAGCACTTCAAAAGTTTCCCCATAACTATTTATCCTACATCCCCTCCAAGAGCTTCAAATATTCATTTGATTTAACCTTTTATTCTGCTCTGCACCTACTGTAAATTGTCTCAAGCTGGATACATAAATTTTTTCAAACTTATTGCAAGTAATTACAGACAAGTGGATTTCCCAACTGAATAAAACAGTCCTTTGAACGCAACAATTGATTCATCCCTGTAAATGTACTTGAGCCATTCGAGGACTTGGTAATTCCAAAGCTGGTAAAGTAGCAGTGCTAGCAGTATCTCTGTGTTCCTGTTACCGTTACAAAGTAGCAGTATTAATCTGTTTCTCCTCTGTCAACAGAGGAGTCAGCCAAATATAATGAGATCAAAACTGCAAAGACAAACCGCCAGAACTAAACTATTGTTTATGGACAATATAATGTGGATTCCCAAATGTGAGACTTGAATAGTGACGAAACCATGTTTTGTCTGCTGCAGTGATGTTTTGCTTAAGAAATAATAATCAGTTGTTTTGCATTCCTAAAGTTTATTAAATGACTTAAAGCCACTGTGTGATTTTTGTGATTATAAAATCTTTCAAATTATTCTGATAGCACAAGTTTTTGTTTGTACAGAAATGAAAATGAATACCAGTGAAAAGTGGTGCAGTCTACAATATGTGTTGTGCTTTCAGCCCTTCATTCTTATTCCCCTTTCATACCGGTCACAATGTTGGTCTGAATTTGGGTAGGAAGGTGCTCGAAAAGAGCTTGTGCATCAATGTGTTGTCCAACCACGTTGGAAGTTAAAAGTGTTGGCCATACTTGAAGGCGGAGTGAAAAGCTGGCCATCATAGAGAGGTGCAAGACGCAATTATCGTTTAAATATGGGGATATCGACGCATCCTTTCCTGTCAGTCCTTTCTGGAAGACATTCTCAGTGTTGCACTCGGTTGTTCACACAAAAAGTGTCAGAAATAGTTTTGTAAAGACTGAAAAAAGAGAAGAAGTTCAAACACTGCTTTCTTTCTCACCTCCACACACTTGGCTGTGTGAAGTGGCCATGCATGTTGGATTGTCACTTTTCGGAAATACAGAAATAGCTGGACACAGGCCCACCAACATCGGAAAGGTGTGGGAGGAGGGGGTTTCTGTTGGAGCATACCAAAGCTGTTAGTGTTCCCAGGTGGGATCAGTTGAAGAAGGGGGGTAGTGGCATCCATTGCTGTCTATCAAATTGTCTTTCTTGATGCTACCTCTGGGTGGTGCTAAAATCAGAAAGTTTTAAATCGCACACAAAACAGCTTTAATGTTCATAAAGATCCAACCTTTGTTAAATCTTTGACCATCCAGTTGAGAGTCTGATTTAGGTGGTGTAACAATAGTTAGGAGAACCTGCTTATGACTGAATAACTTAACACTTAACAAGGTCACTTGTGTAAGTGTATGTGTGTTTGCTTATGTGTCCATGCAATCGTACAGTGTGTAAGTGAATGTGTGTAGTTCATATGTGCCAACAGTTAGTGACATGGCAGGTTCTGCGTCTGCTGTGACGTAGGAGGGTGATTTCACCATGGTGCTAAGTGCTTACGTTGATCTCTGGGGAGAAGTTTAATTCTCCTCTGAGTAAGGGTGCCATTAAAATGCAATGACATGAGATTAATGCTCATCTTGTAAGTGACATTTACTTTCTCATTTACCGTGGAAATTGTCTTGCAATATTGTGTGCAAAGCCTTGTTTTGAATGCTGATGAGTCTCAGAAGCTGTTCAATGTGTGTGCAGTGACAGTATGAAAAATGTTGGATGTGCTATATAAAGAGGAAGGGTATCTAGCTGAGTAAGGGACAAACAGTAAAACAAGACCATCAGCAAAACGGGACCGTGAACTTTGAAACTGCAGTTTACGGTGCAGATTCCAAACTTACTATGTTGGATAAATGGCTGTCCTCAGCATTGGTAATGGGACTGCAGAAGCTGATACCTGACAAGAAATATAGCTTATAATACAGTACCATTGTTCTGAAGTTGCTTTTGAAGATTTATAGTTTACTCTCAGGATAGTAAGCAGGACAAACCTTGCCTTTATGCATCTTTTGATTTCCCGTAAGCTCCCACAAGGGAACCTACAACAACAGAATGTCTTTATGTCTGGGGATTACTAAAACCCTGTACAGTGTGAAATTGATTGCGCTGCTTGATAATATGTCTATGTCTGTGCCTCATAAAATCATATTCATCCTCTTTTGTGTTTTCTGACTCAGATTTCTTATCTTTTTTTTTTTCTTCTTCTCTCACAGTGTCTGTACGCAGCAGCGCAGCGTGCGGAGCCCAAACTCTGCGTGTGTGTGTGTGTATATACACCGCTGTGCGAGAGCCGGGGGGCACGCACTATATGTGTATGTGAGATGAGGAGAAGCTAAGTAGCTACCACAACCACCCAGATCAGACAGCCTCCTGTGCTGCAAGATGGATTAGAGCCCCACACCTCAGGAGATCAAAGGTAGGAGAAGATGTTTGGTAATCAGCCGCCACTCACCTGCCCTATTCAATAACTTCATGGAGAGAGAGAAGAAGAGAGTGAGCGACAGAGAGGAAATAATGAATCACAATGAGTTTAGGCTAAGGTCTTTCTGCCATCTGCGTGCTGTAGGCTTGGACACTGAGGCCTGTCATGTCCATAACCCTCATCATCTATTGATATAAGAGGGAGTAAAGGATGTAATGCACAGATTATAATGTTCTCAATTATCATTTATCAGATTTTCTGAATCCACCTTAAAAACATTTACCACTGTAAAAAAAACAGCTTTTGGCGATATACCCTGTATTACTGAGTGTATTTTGTAGATCAGTTTAGAAATCATAATGTCATGTGTCAATATTTTCAGCACAGCTACAATGGCATTTAAACTCTTTTACCTCCTGGATCCATCATTACGAACACATTTAACTGACTTTTGTTAAAATGATTAGATTTCTATTTTAGCGAAGATCCAAAAGTTTCCAAAGATACCAAATATGCCATGCTGAATTAAATGAAAATGTGCATGAAGTAATACACAGGTATCTACATGTTTTTCATTTGATGTGATGCTGCATACATGGCATATCAGATTTGAATATTTCACTCAAAATAAGGATCACATACAGCAGCATCATTCAAAACAAAACAGGCAGAGAGAGAATCTGTTTTTGACAGTGATGCACCGTAGATTGTTGAAAAATTGTTTTATAATGTTGACACTACTGAAGGGGAATATCTGGGTTGAAGAGGTTAATTTGAGTAAATATCAGCAATTTAAAACACTGGTAGACATCAGGAAAGACCTCTGAATAGCCGCCCACGTCTCCAATTTTGTCGGCAATTTCATTCCAAAAGGTCTGATGGTACTCTTATGAGTTGGAGAAACAACCGAGCCAGGGAATACATGCACTTCTGCTCTTACTATTGTGATTAGTATGCTGTATTGCTCGCACCATCTATAAATAAAAACATTGCTGAATGCAACAAGTCCAGTCAATGTTGGAAGTAATTTTGGAAAATGCAGGAAAATGCTAACTGAATTCGAAGCAGATGAGGCAGGAAAAATAAGGACGTAACAAGAAGGTGAATGATTTTGACATCACACAATAACCCCCCGAACACACTGAACATTATACGCTGATGATATACTTAATTTGACATTATAACAGCTTCCAGGACTCAAGCTAAAAAGATATTTTCTGCAAGGCCAAATTGGATCTATGTCCCCAGTTTGAAAAAACTATTCATTGAAACAAACACAAAGCCCACTGCAACCTAACAGTGACACAATCTCCATTCTTTTCTGTGAGCCCCGCAATGCGTTAAAGGAAAAGTGGACTGTTTTCATCATCACAAAATGTTTTTACAGCACTTACTTGTGACAACAAAAGCTTCTTATTGGACTATAATTCAGCACTGTTTGCGTGAAAGGGGATTATTTTATTGAGATTTTTTTCAGCTGAGAGGTTTTTGCCCATCCGTGGAAAATGGATCCATAAAAAATGCATTTTGTCTATTTATTTATTTTATTTTTTTTTTACTGATTTCCCCCCCTGAGTGGTCTCAGCAAGCCTGGCGGATTTTACCTTCAGTTACCTCCTCTCATTTTCTAACCAAAAATTGCAAGATGACTAATTTCTAGAAGAAATTCTCCATGCAAAGTATCTTTTTAAAGAAGAACATATCCTGGATTCCTTTTTTTTGTGTGTGTTACAACAATTCTGAGTGTCAATCATTCCACATTTTTTATTGCTCCTGTGCAAAAAGCTCCCCTTTGGCTCCTCTTTAGCACTATAGTTTAGAGGGAGAGCTTACATAAGGTTCTTCTCAACAGTGGGGACAGACTCATTTTTCATCAACAAACATAGCAAATGCTTAAATTCTTAGCAAACTAGGAAATACTGCAATTCTTTATCATTCTTTAGCTGCAAAGAAAGGCAACTAATAAACGACTAATTAAACAGCACACATTAAGTGCTGTTACTGCATGGATTGGTTAGAACTGACGATACAGTACACAGAACTTCAAAGTTCTTGAATAAAGATGACAATTTATATATATATATATATATATATATATATATAAGTAAATCTTGTGTGTCTGCATATCAAGCTAACCTACATGTAGTTTTAAAATTCAGAAGTAAGGCCATCCTTCCACCTCTTGCTCACACAGTGTCTACTTATGTTTCTTCTTGCATTCTCAATACCAACTCTGCAAAAACCAAATAAGTCTACAGATGATTTACTATATAACTTCAACAATACCTGTAAAGTTGCACTTGATTCTTGAGCACCTGCAAAAAATCAGGTGAGTCAAACCAACTGGCAGCACACCTTGGCTAAATAACAACACTAGAGAAATAAAGAGAAAATGCAGACAGGCTGAAGGGAAATGGAAAAAGGACAGTCTGGTGGTGTCATATAAAATTGTGTAAGAGCTATTGTCCTCCCATTTCACCAACATCATTGCAACAAACTGTCATAACCCCAGAGTCCTCTTTCAAAACCATCGAGTCTGTAATTAACCCTCCTCCTAGTCAACAAACTGAAGCCTCCCCCATGATCTGTGAGCAATTTCTGTCCATCACAAAAAAAAACAACATAAAACTCCAGATTGGTCATTTCAACGGTGATCCTTCTCTACATTGCAATTCCTCTGCCTTGCTCAATCATTTTGAGGCCCTTTCATTGTGCACTTTAAAGGACACAAACTAAAGCTTTCATCAAGTCCTTCACATGTTATGCCTGCCAGGTTTCTGAAGGAGGTTTTATATATTTAACAGCGGTGGTCCCACTATTTTATCCATTGTAAATAGCTCTCTGTCCACTGACTATGTTCCCTCCTGCCTTAAGCATGCAGCACTGCATCCACTTCTCAGGAAACCCATCCATCTAAATTACTGTTTTTATTGAAAGTTTTAGGGAAGATTGTTTACTTAAAGCACCAAAACTGCCCTCATTAAAGTAACAATGTTTTAGTTACAGCTGATGCTGGAGATTGTTCAATTTTTAATTATTCCTGTTCTCAGCTCAGCATTTGACACAGTTGATCATTGTATTCTATTGGATCGCACTGAAATGTGGGTTGGCATTAAGGATACTGCTCTAGACTGGATTAAATCTTATTTATCAAACAGAACTTTTTTGGTAGTGGTCCGTGATGTCTCTTCTTCTGTGGCCCGTCTGACCTGTGGTGTTCCCCAAGGCTCCATCCTTGGCCCCCTGTTGTTCTGTGTACACATGCTGCCACTGGGAGATATACTGTACATAAACAATACATTCTGTGCCATTGTTATGTGGATGACACACAAATATATGTTCCATTAAAAACCAGTGAAGAAGGCAATTTTCATCAGTTATTATCTTGTCTGTCAGACATAAAGTGCTGGATTCCCCAAAATTTAATCCAGCTAAATGAAAACAAATCTGAAATTATTCTTTTTGGTCCTCCAAAGTCTATCCCAATTTTACAAAAAACATCTTGGCTCCCTGTCTGCAAATGTCAAACATGCAGCCAGAAACCAAAGTGTAATATTTGACAGTGACCTTTCATTTGAAAAACAAGTTACAGAAGTCGTTCAATCATGTTTTTATCAACTGAGGAGCATCTCAAAAATCTGGTCTTTTCTCTCTCGACCTGATCTCGAGAAGGTCATACATGCTTTTATATCATCTCGGTTAGATTATTGTAATTCATTGTATTCAGGGTTAAGCCAAAAAAACGAACTCACGCCGCTAGTACAAAACACAGCTGCTTGGCTTTTAACAAATACTATGGGGAAAAGATAATATCAGCCCTGTTTTAGCCTCTCTTCCTTGGTTACCAGTAAGTTTTAGAATTGATTTTAAGATTTTACTTCATGGTTCAGCTCCCAGTTATATTGCTGAATTTCTGCTCCCCTATGAGCCAGAGCGCCACCTCAGATCCTCAGGTAGGGCTCTGTTGGCTCAACACTAAAGGTAACCAGGCTTTTGTGATTAGGGCCCCTCTCAGCTCTGGAACTCCCTTCCTGAAGATCTGAGGCTTGCTTGAATCAGTGACATCTTTTAAATCACTTCTCAAAACGTATATTTAAAAAAAAGCTTTTTATTAATGCTAGCACACTGTTTTATTTCCAACATGTCTTATCTTTTTTATTATTATTGTTTTATCTTATGTTATTGTTTTATTCCATTTTATTCTTGTATTTTTTAATTGTCTGATTTGATTTGCCTCATTGCAGTCCTGAAATGTTTCAATCCTGGTTCAACCATGTAAAGCAGTTTGTTATTTTGTTTTACAAAGTGCTGTATAAAAAAACTTTATTGTTATTATTATAATTATAACTATCTGATCCAGACTACAGTTTGCAAGAAAACAAAGTTCCAGGTGACGATGTTTGGCTGACATAAATGTAACCTTTTATCCTACATTCTGACAGCAGAAAAACAGACAGAAAATGTCAGCATACAATGGCTTTCTGTCCTCTTTTCCTCTCTCTACTCTGTGACCTCCCTGACATGTATTTGTTTGGTTTCCGACAAAACCAGCTCACAAAAGCTGCAGAAATGGTGTATTTTTAGATAAAGGTGCCAGACTGGACCCCATAGCAAATGACTGAGTGAGTTTTTTGCCAGTGCTGTTTATTTGGAGGACAGGATACATTGTCGTCTGGAGGCTTCCCTCCAACTGCTACCTGCTGTGCTCTGTTAAGACAAAAATCAGAAAGCGTCACAGGAGGCTTATAGGTGAATACTGAGAGGATCTGGATTTGCCCAAACCATCAACAACCAACTCAGCATGTTTTATACAATCAAACGAGGATTTAGAAGCACAAGGTAGCATACATATCCTAGTTTCTCAGAGCACAGATTTTCACTGTCAATTATCTTGTCCTCGTCGGCACAGAATTCTCCTTTAAATCCACATTAAATCAATTAGAAAGCTTACAGATTGCATGTGCCAGTGCTGGACTTACACCAGATAGATAGGTTCAGTATATACAAAGAATGATGGATAACATGTCTCCACCAGAAACTTTTCAATTACTGTAACAAAAGATATCTTTATCACACACACACACGTACATGCATGCACACATGTTTGCGCACACTCCTCAGAAAGTAATACTACTTATTTAGCCTATGTCATATTACAAACTCTTAAGTGTGCCGCTGACAGAAAAAACCCAATTCATATTCATATGCAGGATAACACGCTTTTCATATTTTTTAAGCCACCACATCCCCCCACAGGCAGACTCCAGTATGCTGTGAATACAAATGCCAGAACACACAGTATGCTGTAAAGACACTGAATTTCTCTGAGGCGCCAGTGCCCTGTGAAATCTAATACTGACAGTATTTGACTTTTTACCGACTTTGGCTCAAGGAAAGTGGTTTGAGGAGAATTTCGTTGCCCACATGTGCAATCTTGCATGAGATGCAAACAATATCACTTTGGTGCCGATGGTGTTTTATAGCCCCTCAATGTGGGTCAACCACAGCATTCAATATTGCCACTGGGTAAATCCTTCTGCTCAGCCTTACTGGAAATGTTACACTGGTTCTGGTATGTCATGCTCATTAAATTATGTTTGCTACACTTTGTTTACTGCATCACTGATGCTCTTGCCACTGCCCGTAGCAAATTCTTCTTTACCTGCTTAGCAGAAACACCGCGCATGTCCAATGAACTCAGTCCTTTCTTTCCAGAATAAGTTTTATGTGGTTTGGTGTGTGTGTGTAGTGTGAGATGTGTGTATATGCATGTGTTTAATGAGCTGTTTGTATTTGTGTGCTGACTGAAATCACGAGTCTGCCTCAGTCTGCTCCTGTCTATGTTGCCGCTGGGCCACCTGTCTTTTTCCTGCCTCTTTTCCTGGCTGCTCCTGAGAAGTAGAGATAAGGCCCACTGATGTTTGTCTGCTCCCTGGCAGATTACTGAGGCAGACAGGTACAAGGCCTCTGGCAGACAACTACAGTATACTGGAGGCCAAAGAAGAACTTGTTTGGGATGCCTAAGCTGACCACAGAACCAATCCAGCTTGAATGCCATCTGGCTTCTTTATATGTGCTGTTCAGCTCAGCTAATTACTGTTCAAAGAGAAACATGTGAGTCAATGTGGGACATATCTAGAAACTTCTCTGAACTAGGAACTCTTAATGGCAGTGAATAATCAAACATAATGCCACTGATTTTCCTTTGATTAATAATGATTGAAATGTAATCAGTTAATCATAATTGCATAAATGAGTCAGTAGGTCATCAGCATACCAGAGGCATATCGGAATCACAATACTGAAAAACTCTCCGTCTTAACATGTTATTTTGTCTTTGTATGACATTTAAAATCTTATTTTCTTAGGACTAAAAAAGGTAAGTGGGATGGAATTATTTTACATGTTCAATACATGTCAACTTGTTTCAAGAAATATTAAGAATCAAGTGTTGATTTTTCTCTATTTGAATTATTTCTAAATGTCTAGTTAGAGAAATTTCAGAATAACCAATTGAAATAATCTCACTGGTTTTTAAAATAAATTTTTGTAGTTGCCATTGCTAAAATCAGTAAAAATAGGGCTTATAGTTGTCATGTGTTTGTGTTGTGAAAGAGTCAGGAGAAGCTATAATTTTGTTGCAAAAGCTGGATGCTCCTCTTTCATTGACGGTAATGAGTAGACATTTAAAATAAAGAAAGGAAGTATTTTATCCACATGTGGGTGGGTGATCAATTAGCAAAAGCTTTCATAAGTGAGGACTTGAGGAAAAAACTGTAAAAATCAACACATTTGTACGTGATGCATGCGCAAGTGTGTGTGTGTGCTCCTATTTAAATGTGTTTATCCGTAGAGCACCAGGCTGTGAACATTTAGGGTATGATTAAAGCACATGGTCAGTGTGGAACTGCCTAATTAGGCCTTTTCTGCTTCTGTGAAGAACATTTCACAGACTTCTTGGACATAAAATGACTGTACCTCTTCCATTCATCCATGAGGTCAGGGCAGAGAGGGTAAGGAAGAGAAAGGAGCTGAGATGGTGTTACCTGGAGGTTTGTTCTGGGTGCTGAAGAGATCAGGGGCATTATCTGCATCATACCTTTGTTCCTCTGTGCAATATAGAGGTGCATTTTCTTTAACACAAGTACAGAGCTCTCCTGCTTAAAGGTTCTGTTCAGAAAAGAGTGGTTGAGAAAGTTGAAAAAGGTTGATGTGCAGCAACAAAAGGGTCATAAAGAGAGGAGACGATGTAGGAGATGAATGAGGTAAAAGTGAGAATAAAGGGAAGGGGGTCAGAGTGTTACAAGAGGGATTATAAATGGATCACAGGGTTTTGAGCACTTCTATTTCCTACATAAGTATGTATATAATACAGACAATGCTATTACCATGTTTAGTCCCTTTTATCAGACATTATGAGCTTATGTCATAACAAAGCGTCCAACTCCAGCTCCCTGTTTGCGTTATTGAAAACTCTGGTGTTAGATCACTGCTGTCTTGCCTAGATGCCTGCATCTCTCTCATGCAGACACATTTTCCCTCTCTGTGTCCATTGTTTCCGTTTGATTGACTAGTGTTTGATCAGAGCTGTTTAAATAGTTGTCTCAATATTTATGTGGCCAATTGTGAAGATGCCGTGTGATTGTGGCCCAACTGGCAGAATATAAATTGTTCATTGCTCCCCACACCATGTGGTAGACAGGTCCTTCCACATGCCTGACAGCTCTACTTGAAAATGAAATTAGAGGAAAGGAAAGACGTATGAGCAGGAGCAGAGGACAAGGGATAATGTACGATTCACACGCAGTAAGCCTTGGCTATGTAGCACATCGAATATACATGGGGGAGAAAGCGTAGAGGGGATCTAAGGGTTTAGAAAGAGTTAAGAAGCAGACTTTTACAAGGTGAAGTACAGCTTATGAAGGGAGCTCAGACTGAATTAGACAGTATAACTGCTACTGAGAGTCAGTGACGGACAGATTAGCAGAATGACAAATTATTTATTTAAGAATACCTCTGAAATAGAAGCGCAGCTTTCTATATTTGCATTTAAAAGTTGTAGAACATACTGTACATAAGAAGGAACTGCTTAACTCTGTCTTCAGACAGAAACATTCTCATCCAGCATGCATGACCACATACTGTATCATATTGTTGAAATATACTGTAAGTGAAACTGCCTGGTTTATTGTGTGATAACTTTACTGTAATTAACAGTGAACCATCTTAAATAGAACTGAATAACATATGGGTGAGGGCTGGGGTGGCTTGTGGCGCTTTTCAGCTTGCAATCAGTGGCAGCATCTGGCCTGTGAATAGCAGTCAGGAGTAACATTGGCAGTTAGATGTATAGAGCTGCAAGTATTTCAATAGACAGCTCTGTTAAGGGAATGAGATATACTCTACTTCAGTGTATAAACTGCAAGAATGGATGTTGCAAATATGTTTTAATTTAAGAAGTATGTGATGTTGCGTTTGTTTTTAGTTTGGTATTTCCTTTAATTATTTCTCTTGGGGATGATGGGGTGGAAAAACACCAAACGCAGTAGATGATAGAGGCTTTGCATGGCATTCATTCACACATACATTACTTTTTGTTACAAAGGACCAAGCAGCATTTTTCAGCACTTCACCTTTAGCTGTTACACTGTATCACTGTATCCTGTTATGCAGCCTGTGAACATGGAGCAATGATTTTGTCAGCATTATTAACTGCTGCTGGGCTTTATCGGGGCACAGCAGTGCATAATTGGAAAATCCAAACCCATGAAACATAACCATGAGGTCTTCTCCACCACTGTTATTTATGAATTTGCACTGTAATTTCCCCTATCTAGTCTTGGAAGTATATAAAAGATTCACAGTTAAACTCTGTGGTACAAATCTACTGTCATAATTCACTGGTTTTGTTGGTTTTCTTCTGGTCGTTTATCTGTAAGCTGAGTCAATGGCCATGTCTTGCTTCACTGTGAACTACCATACTGCCTGTTGAATGGCAATGAATATCCTCTACAGGTGTCTGAGATCAGAAACAGAGTGGACAGGGAGAAATGGAGGAGTTTCAAGGAGAGGTAAAATAAGAGATAGAGAAGAAAGGAAGGACCAAGAGGGAGAAAAATTAGAGACCGTAGGTATGAGGTGCAGCAGTAGAGAACAAGAGATAATAAGGAGTAGAGAGTGGGGTTCAGAGAAAGAGAGAAGAGGAGACTGTCAAAGGATTCAACAAGAGGAACTGAGGCGGGGAGAGAGACATGATACCTCAGGTATTAGAAACAGTATGAGAGGTACAGAAGGAGTTCGATGAGTGAGCGCAGTGGGCAAAGCCACCGCAGCATCTCCAGATACGATCAACGCGAGAATGAAGGGCAGCGGCGGGTAGAGAGGCTAGACGCGACAGCTGGCTCCAGCGGTGTGTGGTGAGGGGTGGTATTGTTTCAGCCTTTTGTAGACGCTCTCCAATCCCGTTTACAAATTGGAAGGGCCACCAGTCACAGTCACACAGAAACTGGCTGCTGTCACTGGGTAAGCTGGCTGATGGATGGGACCACTTTGCTTGGCGGATCTAATGATAATGGGGCAGAAGAGGTCAGAGTTGGATTATGACTGTCTGGTGGCATGAAGACAGTGGTGCCAGCAGTACTCTGTCTAGTTGATGAAACCTCTGCGTTCAATTTGATTCTGTTGATAATTGACTGGTTATGGCTGGTTAGAGGTCTTAATGGATCCAAAAATTGTATACACCTCCCAAGTCCAGATCTATTATGAAAAGTCCCAAGGATATACTGAGTATGCTTTGTATGTATAAAGCAATAATGCCTATTTAACACTGGGTTCAGTTTCTAGCCAGAAAATAGCTGCCTTTAGTTGAAAATACCTATCTGTACTGGTCAGCAGCACAACACATTACCAGAGAGGTGCAGGATTAGGAAATCACTGCAAGATAGTTTAATAATTATTTGCCTAAATAATACATTTTTGCAAAAGTACTATTTGAAACAGTCTGTTTAATGAGACAGCTGTGAACAGGGGATTTCAGTCGGCTGTGCTCCTTGCCATAAGGGGAATGGAGCACACACACACAGAGTAGCCAGGCACAGCTTAGTGCACACGGAGCAGCGAGAGGATTTGTCTTGCGACTTTGGTTCTGTCACAGTCTGTGTATGCCTGAGAAGCATGCTGTTAAAACTAGAGCTGATCTATAGCTCATACAGCTGATTCCTCTGGTATTTTAGGGAACAGGTACCCCATATACCCTTAGTCTGGTGTAATATGACCCAGTAATTATCTGAAATCTTCTGTTTTGTGATGCTGAATGAGCCTGATATGATTGAATATATCATGTAATCGTCTCCTTCTAGTCACCATTGTCCGCACTAGGGATGTAACCGTGCACAAAAATCCGTGCTTCGGTAAGTACTGTACCTCAATTTTGGGGTCATGGCTTGGTACGTTATCGTTATAGCACGGAAAACAAAAGACATAATTCTTACTTTAAAAATGAAGCTACTGAAACATTGGGAAAAAAAGTAAAGAAATGTCAATATGTCAGTAATGCTCCATCATTACAAAAGACTCCGACCTGCTTTTCTCAAAGGTGAAAGAAATTTTAAAAATGTCCATTAAGACAAATGTAATCAACCTATATAGAATCGAGTCAGCACTTCAGTTTAAAGTTTTGACTTGTAATTCAACAGTTTTGTATTAAGTATTAATCTAATTCGACATAATAAGGGCATAATGATCCACAGAAAGTTGTGTACCGATCCAAACGTCATGTACCAAACGGTACATGACACCCTTTTTCTGTGTCTACACTATACGTTTTTTTTTTCCTGTAGTTGTATTGTTGCTTTTGCTTTCAGCTGGCTCTCATAAAGCCCAAGGCTCATGTCATTGCAAGACTAAATGAAACGCAGTGCTTGCCTTTGGAACTGTGAGCTAATACTGTTACACATTAATTTTGCCCCCAGAAATCTCTCGACTCTTAATAATCGAGGAGTGCATTTGTATTCAACCCTGTCACAGTCCATGCTGTAGAGAATGGAGCGTTGGGGTGAATGAGCACAGCCCACGCGCCATATTTCCATTCTCGTTGGGCTTTTAGTTTTCACTGAGCCGTGAACAGCTCTCCCATGACAGCACAGGTAGGGAGCATCTGCGAATGGCGAAGAGACAATTTGCTGTTGAATAACCCTGGTGTTTGCATGTGAGTGACAGGTCCTTATCAGAGCTCCCGCTGGCTGATCAAAGTTGAAAGGGGGTCAGGCTGAATTAAAGACTAGCTAATTAAAATGTCCAGGGAACATGCCAGCCCTCATTTCATTTATCTCCTCGAGCTCAGTTGGGGAGAGAAAGAGAGAGGTGAGATGTGGGAGAAGCGGGGGGATAAGAAGAAAGGTGTGCTATTCCACAAGTTGAACTCCATCTGATACTAGAGGATAGATTATTAAACAGCCTCTCTGTGTGTTTGGTAACAATCAGAGATGTGTTGCTGTATGATATCCTGGTTTCAAAATCCCACCTGTGTGTGAGTTGATAGGTAGATGTGGCTTTAAGCAGATGATTTTGTTAGGGGTTTTGTGAGACTTTGTTCACCTGAAAGCAGAGTTCTGTAGATGGATAGATCGAGGCCCCAGGCACAAAGCAAAGCATGTAATGGGACATCCATAAAAGAGCCTATATTTTCAGCCTGCTCTCACTTTGTCTCTCTGGCATGGCCTTTTTCAAACCCCCCATTTTCACAGCCTGTTTGAGAGTGGTCGTTGGTTTGTGTTTGCATGTGTGTGTGTGTGTGTCTATGTTTATATAGGGCATTAAGGCCATTTCTTGGGTGGTTTAAAGGTTATTCTAAGATCTACTGTATAGACTTCACCCTGCGGCTGGAGTTTTCTCTCAGGAGGTAGTTAGGGTTTTGGACTTTTTAAAACCAAACAATGCATTCACACACCAGTCAGAAAAAGAGTATTGCTGACTCTGATAGAACGAGATGTGACTTTGTGTGGCAGATATCCTATTTTTTTTTCTTGGAAACACTCACAAGTGTTGCAACAAAATGTTACAATTTGAAAGGAAAATCTCCCCAGTCATAGTCAGTTAGTTGATTTATTGACTAGTTTATGTATTACTATTTTCTATTAATTGTTTAATTGGGAAATAATCAGCAAATTAACTGACAATTAGAATAATCGTTAGTTGCAACCCAAGTTTCTCAAAAATAAATCTTCAACTTTGAAATCCAGGGTTCTGCTAACGATGATTGAATTCAGCATGTCAAACTATCATGAAATGCTGCTCGAAAAATAGAAAGTAACACTTGACCAATAATTCCAATGTAGTGTAGGTGTGAGAGCCTGTGCCATCAGGTTGTCTAATAATCTAAGTGTGTGGGTTCTTTCACACCAGAGTTTCTGTTGTGAAGGTGTCTGAGGCTGACTGACACTGAGAGCGAATCAGCCTAATGAGATGCCATGTTGCTCTGTGGAAATGATTACCTCAGGAGGAGAGGCATTAGATTGATGAGGGCAATCTTTGGCTCTGTCCCTGAGATGCACCAGCGCATCTCACTCCCTCTCAGCCCAAATGACCCGTAACACTTCCTTGGAGAGTAAAATAGGGTGAAAATCTGTGCCCTACCACCTCAACTTTAAGTCACAAAATCAATTTAAGTATTGTGCTGCTTGATCTGAAAGTTCAATTTCTTAATGTCATCAATCACAGCTTGCCTCTGCACATGTTGATCGCCATGGTAACCCGATGTTACCCCACACTACTTGGGTAATACCTGTATAGATCTTCACTCTCTGAGCCTAGTTGTATCAAATGGATTAAAAGGCCCTTTTTTCTGAAAATGCAAGCAGGAAATTTTAAATGTGCAATAAAGACTTGTCACACACAACAATTAAGGCCTGTTTCTCCTCTAAAATTTTAATGCTGATTAATCGATAACTGGGGTTATTGATGCAATAAAGGATGATTGCTGAATGTCCCATTTGTTACTGTTTGGCCCACCCTTCTGAGTGTGATTGCCTCCAAGGAGGCTTAGAGACCCATTAATCAGGAGTTGGTTGATCGCTTCTCAGGTCAGCAGTGATCTGAGGGGGAAGCTCCTGGAGGTGAATGCTGCAGCAGTTTAATAGCTCACAGTGGACAAGCCATGAAGCCAGCAGATTACAACAGTAGTAATAGTAGTAGTTGTGTGCTGCTCTGGAGTAGTCTGAATGCAGACAGTGAGATTTCTGATCTAATTTTTGTATTTCAGTCCATCCATCTTTTAAACTGATTATCCTGGACACCCAGCTCACCACTAAATCTGTTTTATAATCAGGAGAGACGAATTAATAGATATTAAACAATGATAATAGAATGCACTGTAGATTTGAGGTTTTTGGTGCAGACATCAATTAGATTGATTATGGGGATGGCTCTAATAATTGTCAGTAACATTACCCCCAAAACTAATCACCACTCTGATTCTAGATGGAGTCTGACAACGGCAGAGTGGGTGGTGGTTGGATGCTGGCATCACCTTCAGGAGCTGTAAGCAGAGAGGACTAATTGGATTGATAATAGGGGATTGTGATTAGTGACTGAGTGGTGGCTTTAGGGTGCAGCTAGGCAAAGTGTGGCAAGAAAGGCAGAGCCACTGCCTCCCTGTCATTTTGTATTTCAAGTTGTGGATCCCTTGTGTGGAGCTCAACAAGATCACAGGTGCATGGTAAAGTTCTCATGAATGACCTGTGACACTGTATTTAATGTAAATAACTGTAAATTTCAGACTTTTGCTTTTAACTCTGATATAGAACTTAATTCATATACAGCTTCTGCACCAGTTAAGTATTATTTGTAGATTGCTGTAGGTGCCAGTCTGGCAGAGTCTGGCTATACTTTTAGGTTTACTCAGTGGTGTGAAGTGAAGCTGTACGTGTAGCTTTTAGATTTTTAAGTGACAGAATAATAGAGAGAAGATGGGGAGTATATGAATGGATAAGAGCCAAGAGGTGTGGCTGAGAGGAGGTAATGAATGAAGGTGCAGAGGAGAGTGAATGAAGTCGTCTTCCTGATTGAACTTTTGCTAAGCTCCATTTAACAACTGCTATACCATTGGTAGAGCATCAACAAAGCCATACACATCTGTTACTGATGAGCCCGTCACTCTAGAGTTTATTAAGTATAACGACTTTAGGGTAACAAATTGCCATCCTGCTGCATAACTTCACAAACAGTTTATACAATGTATGCATTGATGCATACATGAACAACATGGAAATGGCATCCATGAACTCCCTTCCTGCTCAGGCTAAAAAGACTGTGGTTGTATTGGGCAGCCTTGAATTAATAATGTTTGTATACATACGAGTGTAATAATCAGTTACTTAGAATCTCTAAATGCTGATTTTCTATCTATAACTCAAACTCCTTGATTATGTATGTACAGTATACCTCAGGTTTGTACCTTTATATTGACTGTAGCAGCTTATCATCTTAATAACTTATTAAATTCATAAATTGATTGTCTATTGCCTGTCGCTGGCTATTCACAGTGGAGTGGACGCTCAAGCCGCCTGTGTTCTAGTGGTTTCTATTCTGACTGTACAGGATCTCACTTAGCATGCTGATCCAGCTCTGGAGTGGATCCTCTGGGAGACAGGAGGTAATGCTCTGAGGCCAAGGCTTTACTCTGGGATTTGATGCTTCACATACTCTCAAGTGCGCCTGCTCTCTATTGATACTCCATACAGTATATATAACATTATGCTTGAGGCGCTTATTAGCGTCAACATCTTTATCAGAGAAATGTGCTAATCTATCAGCCACAATCCTCTTTCTTCATATCCAAATTAGATCAGTCGTGTAGTAGTTCTTATTCTACTTTTATGTCCTATGTAGCATCAAGATTCAAATTTAAAGATCTTGCAATACAACAGCTCAGTTTTACTTAAAGTACAAATTAATTAAAATGTGCTTGTTTCAGCAGATTAAATTCATGCAATGAATCTGGCAAGGACATTATGTTTGTGTTGTTTGGCAGGAAACATACTGATACTGTATGAATTACTGGTTCTTATCAATCATCAAAATTATCAAAATATAGGCGTGCAGATTTTTTATTCTTTTTAGCACACTCGCGGCATGACTCAATGGATGGCAGTATTGGTCTGACTGTCGGTCTGTCTGTTGGCCGGTTGTCCACCACTTTAATCCTGACTGAAATGTCTAAACAGCTATTGAATGTATTGCCATGAAATGTTGTGCAGACATTCATGGTCCCCAGAAGATTAATCGTAATGACTTTGGTGAGCCTCTGACTGTAGCGCCACAATGAGGTTGATATTTGTGGGTTTTAAGTGAAATATCCTAAATAAATATTGGATGGATTATCATGACGTTTGGTACACACATTCATGCCCCCTTCAGGATAAATTGTAATAATTTTGGTGATCCTCACCAGCCATCACCTGTTCAAAATTTGGTATTTTTAAAAGTTGCTGGTCAGAGAGCGATCACTAATATATGCCCATCATTTCCCAAATGTCTATGGCCTCCATCAGCCATGCACATATTGTGCATAATATATGACAGGAGTTTTAACTCCAGTTCTAAAATTGAATGAGTCAATCCAAGATGCTGAATGATGACAATCAGATTAGTGCTGGAGCCCATTTCTTATTTTTCATTTCAGAATTGAGTGTTTTCAGAAGCAAGACAAGTCATCTCTTAAAAGTAGTTTTTCATTCCCTTCAGTATGTTTCCTGCCAAACAACACAGACGCAATGTCCTTGAGCTCCAAAGTTTGTCAGGTGAACAAAGGCAAGAGGGATCTCTCTGATACATTAGCCTTTGTATCCCCTCTTCACTCTCTTTCTGACTCTTGTTGCCTTTCTCCATCTCTCGCTGACACTTTTTTCTTTGTCTCTTCTCCTACGCAATCACATACACACAGTGTTCTGTTTTCAAATTCCAGTGCTATTTATAGACAATACGTGTTCCCAAAAAGTTTCTCCAGTATGTTAAGCCTTGTTTAAAGGTTTCACTTTCACTCTGAGCGTACTACGGATCTAACTAATAATCAACAGTTCCTTGAGCTCTCAACAGTTGATAGCTTTCTACAAGTTTTAGCTGAACACTAACTCCCAAGGTCATCTACAGTAAATCTATTCATCAGTAAAATAATTGTGTAATTTTAATCTACCTTGGCTGACAACATTTTATAAAGGGCTGCAGTGTACTGTGTGTACAGTCTAAAGCTGACAGAATGGATTAAGACCATTACATTTGTCACACCGCTTCTTTAGTATTGAGTATCTAAACAAAAGGGAATTGGCACTCTGACCACCACAGAGTACATTGGCACAAAGACCTGCCATTAATTCAGAGCACTGAGAGGATTTCTAATCCTTTATTGAGTCTCTCCATTTATGTAGTATCACGCTTTTACAGCATTTGAAAAGAGCATTGCCTAAACTACATTTTGTTTTCATAATTAAATAATGAGATCACATATTTGTCCCAGTAATATTTGTCTCCATCTGCTTTGTTTAGGTGAGTTTGTGTGGTGTTTTGTTTATATCGCTAAATTAATATGCATGCATGCATTAAACACTAATCTGGCTTTATGTACTGATATCAGCTGCACTGCAAATGAACTTTTATTAAATTCTAGAGAGATCTAAAATATTAGAGAGATTTTTCTGCCTAAAAATAGTAACTTTCATCATATATCAAAAGAAAAGAGAGCTATGATGAGCTTTAGCTATGACGCACCGCTACCCTTAGACATCGAGAGCAAAATGTGCTCATTGGTCTGATTTTTGTAGTTTTGGCCGTCATTTCTATTGGTTATGATAACATGTCACCCTTCAAATATTATTGCAGAGATCTGAGGATGTAGTGACACCGCCAGACAGGGCTTTAATTTTGGATTCTCACCAGGAGAGCAACACGATCTGTCAGACAACCAGACAGGTTTTAAACAAACATCCCTGTTCCATCCAATTATCACAATCACTTATTTGTAAATGGAAAAAAAAAGTGAACATAACCAAAGTCAATAATTGCATCGTAAAACTATGTGCACACGTTACTACAGCAAGGACATAAACTTTGAGACAGGAGATTACGGACAGCTACGATGGACAACCTATCTGATTGTGAGCCGCTTTCCCAAATGCTGTATGTAGAGGAATTGGCATGTTACTTTATTTCTACAAGTAATCTCGTGAGCAAAATGATATCATAACAAAGAGGACTAATAGCCAAAGCTAGGAAAATAACAGCCTTTGTTGTAAAAAAAAATTAGGTTAAGTAAAAATCAGGGAGTTAAAAAACAAACTCAAATATTGAATAGACCTTTCACATCGCCATCAAGCTAAATCTACATTAAAAGCTTAATAGCGAGGTGCCATACCACACAATAAAAGCACCTTCCTGCCTTTTGATTTGTTCACATGACAGATTTTAGACACTGACACCACTTGAGCACCGTTCCCTACATTCTTAAATCTCTTTTTATGTGTAAATGCATTTAGACTATTCATGCATTCCTACATTCCTTCTGTGTATTTATGCTCAGTTTCTCAAATAAAACCATTGTTCTCTCTTTTTTTTGACTCACAACAGATGAGATTTTCAAGAACACCCAATAAAATGTAGGAATCCTGGATGATGAATTTTGCACCGTGGAATAAATCAGAGCATCTAAATGATGGCATCCCTTAACAGTTAACATGTTTCATGAATATTGCCCATAGCCATTAGCTTCAGATTCTATGAAATTGATTCAGCATGTTCAATATAACCCAATTTAAAAATTGATTGACTTTCTCATCCTTTATGTGAATCAGCATTTGTCATCTGTTTCAGCCAGGTTATCTCTCCTCTGAGAGCACATCAGGCTGCCACTGACCTTCAGATATGGAGAACTGTATGAAAGATTGGACAGAAGGGTTGCCATTAATAGGAGGAAAGAGGTGTCCTGAAAGAAATGAGGCCATAACAATAGAGTGTGGGAGCATGTGCGGTGGCTCAGCAAAGGTACATGGCGAGAGACAAAGGGACAAAAGGGAGAGCAGTCTCTTTTCTCAGTGGCAAATAGATTCCATTCTCACTTTGCTGAGCAATAATGTCCATGCTGTTGCAAACAAACTGCCATCTTTGTCCCTCTGTCTCTGTGTAATTGCACCCCTGCCTCTTTTTCACACTGGCCAGATTTAGCCTGGCTGTAAGTCTCACCAATGCAGCACTATCCACGAGTCTCTCCTGCTCCCCTGACATGGCTCATTCCCCCATCACCGTCTCAGTTCCTACACACAGATTAAAATAAATGTCTCACACACACAGACAAGTACTTCCATGGCTACTGCCACCTTAAGTCACAACTGCATTAATTGTAATAGTTGCTTGATGGCGGTATTTGTTGAGTGTATAGGATTGTGTGTTTTGCCAGTAGTCGCATAAGAGAGAAAGGTCAGTGATGGGTAGCAGGAAATGGAGGCACTGAACTAATACTGGGGTGGTGTTCAGGACCGGATATTACTATTATGACTTGATTGGCTGTTCTGGGTTTTAAGGCTGTAGTTTGGACTGATGATGATTGACTAAGGATGTGGCTTGGTTGCAAAGAGGTTCCCTGGGACTTATGTAGGGTTGGATCAGTGGCTGGGGCTGCAGATGGGCATCCTGGGTATGAGGGGTGTGCTGGATGAGGCTGTAGTGTGGGGGTGTACTGGTCCCTGCAGTGTGTCTGTTTACTCTGCTGTTCTGTTGAATAGTGGAGGGAAATGATGGAGGAGTGCTGTTTGACAGAGCACTGTCACGCCTCAGTTATCACTTTGGGAACCTAGCAGCCACTGCACTGCAGTAGACCCACTGATGGGCGGTGCTCACTTGTTTTGAATTCCCTATTTTAAACATTATGCTCAGACTTTGCTTAAATTGATCCAGTGTTTAGTTTTTTTAGACACTAGCGGCATGGCTCTAAGGAGGGTAATGTTGATCTATTGGTTGGTCCACCAATTTGGTCCATATTAAAATATCCCAACAACTATTGGATGGATTGCCATGAAATTCATGGTCCCCAGGGGATGAATCCCACTGACTTTGCTTATCCCCTGACTCATCATCTAGTGCCACCAGCAGGTCAAAGTTTTCACTTATCCTGTGAAATATCTCAATGTCTACTCAGTGGATTGACACACAATTTTGTACAGAAATTCATGGTTCCCAGATGATGAATCCTAATGACTTTGATGATCCCCTAACTTTTTCTCCAGCGCCACCATGAAGTTCACATCAGTGTTTTTTGTGCCTACAGGGTAGATAGCCGTGGAATTTGATACACACATTCATGTTCCACTTTGTATAAATTCTAATCACTTTGGTAATCCTCTGACTTCTCATCTAGCACCATCATCAGGGCTAATTGTCTAAGTACAGTCTCACATCGTCGCTACCGTGGCTGTAGTCTCTTTGTCTTGAATTCTGGGCTTAATTCATAGTATAAATCCATACTTTACTCCTACAGGAAGGTACAGTAGCCTGCCTGTTGGCCTCAGTAAGTTATCTGCTAGAAAGACCAACTATTGAAGCCTAGCTATGACTTTACAAAATTTATATCATCAGTCTGAATGTCTCCTGGGGTGAAACCAGCCTGCATTATGCCATTACTGTAGTCCCACATTTCTTTACCTGTTGGTTCTATACTACTATCTTTCTTTCTGACAGAACTACTTTACAGCTCCAATGCACCTAATCTATATAGTCAGTGCCATGGCATTCATACATTTTCCATCCAAGTCTGTACCAATATTCCAAACTGATTTCCATGCTGCCCGGCAGAAACCTGTGCTACAGAGAAAGCACTAGCAGCTAGACCAAGGCGGTTCGAGAAAATGAGTGTTCCATTATTTATGCTCCCCTCACTAACTTTATGATGCCGTTAGGTGGTCATGCTGTTGTCCTCTGTCTCCTTTTATTAGCTGTGGTTCACCACTGCATTTTAATGGATGCGTCAAAGAATGAAGTTTCCTTTTGGCAATGTAGCAAGGAGCCAGTTTCTCAGGCTCGGTGAAACAAAAGCATAGATTATGCACATCATAAGATGAGAGCCACTTTTAATGGGTTGGTTTGTCTACCTGCCAAAGTCCAACACTGAATGTGTAGCATTTTACCAGCTAAGCACTTTTTTACCGGTATTGGTCTGAAAGCGGTAGTGGCCTGAAATTTAGTGGCATCGACTATGTATGTGTAGTGATTTTACCATAGTGGCCTTCTTTTATTTCATTTCAATATCCAATTTCCTGAAAAACTTGTTTTTATTTTTTATTTTTTTATGAGTTCTCTGTTTATTTTGTGAAGTATTGATGTTGGTTTTCTTCTCCTATATCCTGTTTCAGCTTTTAAAGGACAGCAGTTTATACCATAGTCTTAGTGAATACTGTTTATTAACTGGCCAGAGGGTGAAATGCACAGATAGTTTGGTTCAAGTGTGATTGCTGCTTTTGTGATGGCCCTTCTGCTTAGCTTGCCCTGTTTGCTGCTCTGAGTTCCTGTCTGCAGGGGCTGCACCTGAAGGCAGCACAATCAGCGGCATAGGACACGCTTGGGCCAGAGTAGCAGCTAGCTAACATTGAGACCTCCTCTCCCCACACACGGTCGTGTTGTGGCTTCTTGTTGACTTATCCTTTCTTTTGCTACATAACACAAATGCAGCACACTTTAACTCTCGAAACTCTCACTACCCGTGGACAATTCAAGACGATGATCTCAAACCACTTTATGATTTGTTTTACTCTGCATTTTCTATGTATCTCAACGTCATTGCAAATGAGGGAAACCTCAGTGACATTCAAGGCTTAAATAAAGGTTTGAATGAATGAACGAACTCATCCACTCCCTACACTGCTAATATTACAGTCTACGGCTACAAGGTGCTAATAACTTGTGTAACTATAGGAACATACTGACACTTTAACAAGCCCAGTAAATAAACATAGACATGGTTAACTTGTATGAGGTGGGGTACTTTATGTCTAGCACACAAAAGTACAGCAGTTAATAAAGAGTGAAAACACATGACAAAATGAGAAATTGCATTGTATCTCTGTGGCCTATTAAATAAAGGTTTTATTTAGGAAAGTCTCTCTTAAATTCGTTGCACTCTATACATTCAAGATCATAATATAATTATGTGAATTGTACCCACATCTTTAAGGCTGTTTGCCTTGACACATACATTTTTGTTTAACTGAATATGGAGATAGCACATATGCTGTGTGCATATTACATTACTGTATAGAGTCATCATACAGTGATGTAGTTACTGCAGGTATTTAAGATCAATTTTGACATGCTTATTATCAAATCAAAAAAATCTCCATGTGTTTGTACAAAGTTGTAGCAGCTGTTCTGGGTGTCTTTAGCAACAAGATATTCATACCATAGCACAAACCTATAATGTGAGGGTTTAATTACCTAATTAGATATGCAGGTCATTGGCAGATTATCTAGCAGCTACATGGAAATGTAGAATGGCATTCATTATCACCATTCATGGCAACAGCTCACTGATTCCTCTGCTCTTGCATATGTCGCCGTGACTCTGGACTGGAAAAACTGTTGACAGAAATTCACTTTCATTTCCAGTCCATCTGCTCCATGTCACATGGCATGTGTGAATACGAAACACCTTGAGTGGAAAGGCAGCACCCTGCCCTTATACACAGTTTACAAGCCAGGTCTTGATATTTAAGTGGGATTATAGTGATATCATGCCCTGAACCCTTCAGCTTATTTTGCTAATATGTTTCAGTCAGGGTGTGAAAGAGCACCAACCTTTGCAACAACGGTGACTACTTGTCTCGGCTCCAATTCAAACATCAATATTGAATGGGTCTTAATCCTTGCTGTCTCAAGCGTGCCCATGGGTGGATCTCATATTTTGAACCTGTACTGAGCCTTAAAATAGACCGACTTCAAAGAAATACTTTTGTACGGTCAGTGTATTTTTACTTCATGCTAGGTAATAATGGTCCCTATGATGATAAGGCCGGAATGGGTGAGAATGCTCTGCGGATATCTAAATGCCACGCTTGGGCAGTGTTGACTCAGGCAAAATGCCATGGCTCTCTACTGACATTGTGAATGGAGCCATTCTCGACTTTTTCCACAATCTTGTTTTTCTTTTGTAACACCACAAAGGCCAAGGAGGGAGTATAATATAAAGTGTCATAGACTAGACTGGCTAATGTCTCTGGACTATGTTCCATTTCACATAAAGTATGTGATCACATATCTTATTAATGTCACATATTATGCACATAAAGGAACAGCTACCTGCTGTTTGTTTGACACATTCGATGTTAGCCAGGCAAATCTTAGGCTAATTCTGCCTTAGTAGCTTTTTATTTCAAATTACTTTGTGTTCGGATTTCAGGTGAATATGAGTGTTTTGTGTGTTTTTTCTTTTAGATTTTTCCTCGTGTATTGTGAAACAGCCTGCACAACCTTCTTGAAGCCACACCATCCCCATTATTCTCTACTCAGAGGCTTAGGGCTGATTGCAGGCTCTTCTTCTAGATAATGTCAGGTCAAGTTTTGTTCACCACTTCGAGCTACCTTTCCTTCACTCCAAATCCCAACTTTGAATTTTTTTTTGCTTGCATTCTTCTATTCCTTCAGATGAAATGGGCTAGAAAATGTAGCAAACAAATAAATAGCTCTACATGCAGAGGAGTACATGTACAAACACTCCCACATAATGTGGTAACATGGTGTTTGAAGTAGGACTTCAATTGGACACCCCTGAACAGTGTGCAACTCGGTATCCCACACAACACATCCCTGCTCCCTCAGATCAGCATTCAACCGTTCTCCCATGTGGCCAAATCTTGGAAGAAATGCAGAACATTGATGTATCAATGCAGAAAGGGGCAAAGCCAACTGTTTGGTTGTAACAAGTGGATGGTTTCAGAGAGTAAAATGTGCTTAATCCTTGGTATTTGTAAAACCATGGGATCATTTCTCAATCCTCTGATTATATGTTAAAACAAGTGTGATTTTATAATGGAATTTTTTTTTCTTTGTTTTAACGTTATTTCTCATTGGAAGGAGTGGATTGCAATTAAATCATACGGACAATATTTAAAGCATACATAGATTACTATGACTTAGACCGTATATAATATTTAGGTTTAGTGCACAGTTTGCAATAATTATATTATACATGCAAGATCTCTGGGTCATCATGTGTAATATGTATATGTGTAAAGTTTGGACATTATTTCTATAAAAAAGCAAAATTAAAAAACAAACAAACTCACAATCAGAGACAGTAGCTATTTTCTGAACTATAACCAATAATTCAATGTGAAAGGATGGGAAGTAGGAAACAAATGAATGTTGACAACATCTCACTGAAATTGGCTTCAGTTTGATAAGCTGAGAGGATTTATAGGTCTTCACGGGCTCTTTCCTCTCCTCTATGGAGTGAAGAGATTGCCAGGTTGTTCAGTTAACGTCAAACATATTTTGAATGGAAAGTGTTTTGGAGGAAGAACAAGACAGAAGGATAAGTGATGAGGGAGAAGAGACTGTTGTACATGATGAGATATTGAAGTAGATTTTAGAGGGGACACAGACGTGAGGCAAAGATACTACGTGTGGTGAAAAGGATAGGTGCACGCAAGTCAGTTATTGTAGTTTGGCCCGCAGATTTATCAACACGGACAGCAGCAGCAGCATGCAGGCAGTTAAGGTACTTTTAAGGTACTTAAAAGCATGAGCTTGTTCTACCATTTTGCTTTGCTTTCTCTTCATCAGCAGACTGGTTATCGATCAACTTGATTTCCATTTAATTATTAATTGCTGAATTCAAAACTGTTGTTACAGTTATTTGATATGTGATTCATTAGCTTAATGTTGGCAGTTAAGGTACTTTTAAGGTACTTAGGCAGTTTGCATCAAAAATAGCAGTTCTTCTTTTCAGAATTATAACTCAGTCAAATCAATAAAACACAGACATGATACATATATTTTTCGATTCAGTGTGGCTTACACTCTGCAAGGATATCATTATCGCAGATGTCCATTGCCAGTTAAAGTCAGTAAAGCCTCTTAAACATCATAGAAAAAGATACCCCCCTATAACTCCAGAAACTGCCTGAGAGTCATCACGTTTTTAAGTTTTCTGCAGTATCAAAGTAATCCAGTGACAGTTATCTGTTCTTTCATGGGTTCACTGCAAACAAGAACTGCTAATAGCTAATTTGGCATACTTTCAATGGTAACAATTTACAAAAATGTAAACAATTATAGGCTTAAATAATGGTTGTAGCCCACAGTGTAACGCACTGAATCTATGGTAGTATTATACAGTAATTGCTGTTAATCTCCCAAAGCATTATGGGAACTATAGTTCCAAAATGAAGCTACATGTACTGGAAATGGAAGTATGAGCTTGTTCTACCATTTTGCTTTGCTTTCTCTTCATCAGCAGACTGGTTATCGATCAACTTGATTTCCATTTAATTATTAATTGCTGAATTCAAAACTGTTGTGACAGTTATTTGATATGTGATTCATTAGCTTAATGGTAGCCCAGTGCATGTTGGTGGTACCAGCAGTATATTTTGTGATTTTGTAATATAATATCTTTTTGTGTATTTTTTGTACCTAATGAATATAACAAGCAATATACCTAGACTTTTCTTCATATAAATATTGTTTGTAAAAAACAACAACAAAACAAAGCAATTTTGTCTTTTTAAACAGTTGAGATGTCTGTGTGTGTAGTTAACATAGGGTCCTTATAAGGATAGAAGTATAAGAATATGTATGTTTTTTCCATGTGTGTGTCCCAGCACATAAGTTTGTGTGTGTATGTGTGTGAGCATATGTATGCGTGTGTGTGTGTGGGTGAGACACAGAGACAGAGATGCAGGGAGTGATGCAGGTCATTGAAATGTAGACAAGCATTCAGCCAGATGCTGCAGAAATCAATCCCAGCGTAACAGATGGCAAGATCACTAGGAGCACGATTCCCTCACCTTTTTGTGCTGTGCTAGCCCCACGGGATATTCAAGATGCCTGTCTTCTATAATGAGTTCGGCCTATGGTACACACATGATTTTTGCACATGCGTTCACACCTAGAAATGAGATGTTTGTTTTGATATGTGGAGGGGGGAATACTCTGGCATTCAGTAAGAAGTTGGGCCTAAAGAGGGTAAATCATCATAAAAGAATTACATCAAGGTGCAAAATCTAACAGCGCTGTGGTGTACCACAGTGCCTTCATCCATTCTTCAGAGGAATTTTACATTTCCTTGAAAAGATGCTGAAGTTTCCACAGTCAAATTTTAGGGATTGAATTGTATTAAGTTTGATTCTAGCCAAACATGACTTCATTTATTGTGCTTGAAATGGTGGGATGTTGCCTTTCTCATGGTCTTACATTCATGCCTATTTACAAAGTTATTATGGCTGTTATTAAAAAGTGGTGAATGCTTTGCCATCACCAGTCTCATCCTTGGTTGAAGTATGTTATGAGTGTGCTGAATCCCGGTGAAAAGAAGGCCTGAGATATTCAGAAAACGCTGCTGCTGCATTTTTTTTTCAGTTGGATGAAAAAATATTCACAGGGTAGCCTTTTCCCAGCAGCTCACTGATTTTCATATTGACTCAATCTGTAACTGAGCCGAGATTGAGTCTGGTTTCCCCCCTCTGTGCAAACCTTTGCTTAAATTGATCATTTCCCATTCTAATACAGACAATTGCACAGATGTATTCTCAGAAACACACAGCTGTTTTTCTCTGTTGCTTTCTATCTCTCTGCCACACACCCTTTCATGTGAAGCTTTAGTGGTTGTTTTAGGAGCTGAGCGACAGTCAGGGCTGTTGGACAGGCCAGTTGGCCTAGACGTTGAGATCTCATTACCAGAGCTCTCTGTCTCTTTCTTGGCACAGCTTTTGATTTTGTCAAAATAACTGATTAATGTAATACACACAGGGAAACATGTTGCCAAGGTTTTTGTTATGAATGAGCTCGCCTACTCATAATGATAAATTGGATTTTAATTGCCAAAAGTTGGTATTGTTAATGACAATACAATATATCATACAGGACCCCAGCCCACACAGACTGATGCCAATTTATATCTCTGCGGATGCCACAGCAACAACACTGTATTTTATGTGAACTCATATTCTTCTCCCGTACGTGTCTTTTCTGTGTGACATAATATCCAAAGTCCCAGAGAGAGTATAATACCATCTATCCACCAATACTGTAACACCCATGGAAAAATGGTTTTGTTCTTCAGACAACAGAAAGTGTCTTGTCTGTTATGTCAAGTTGCTTCTTGTTGTTTTTTTTCTGCAGAAAGATGTGTAATAAAGGGGCTGTGCTGTGAATTCCCCTGGCTCCTCCTACGCTATAATGCTAATGTACAGTATCTCTGGGGGAAAAGACGCTGGTAGACAAAACAAGTTCACCCATGGAGAGTTTGGGAACAGGATAGAAAACAGACAGATATATGTGCATACAGACACACTGATATTCACACTCACAGAGTGAGTAAACCCAAGGTAGGATTTGTGCCTCTATCTACAAAGAAAGAGTTACAGAAAAGGTAAAGATACAGAATTTTTACACATGTCTAACTCTCATTGCAGACAGGAGACAGAGAGATTAAATCAGCAGCTTAACTTGTTCTCAATTAAAATGTAGAGCACAGCGAGCTTCAACCTTCTGTCTCCTTTTCCAGCACAGTCGTGCTTTGGTATGTTCTCTGCCTTTCACCCTACTCAGTCCCCTCTTTGGTCTTATTATAGACAAATTCCTTGGACATACAGAAGGCTTACACTGCACAAGTGGTTAATCAAGAGCACTAATGGGCAATAGTTATCAGTCATGTTGCAGCAGCAAAAAGTTTCTACTTGAAGTATATCCAGTAAAATGATATATTATCTGATTTGCATATTTGCAATTTAGAAACTATGCCTCATATTAGCTATTTGTTCATTCCTGCAAAATGTAAGCTAAAATAACCAGAAATATTTTTCAGTCGCAAGGAATCATGTCGGTGAACAGTCTCACACCTACCCACTGCTGGAGGACTGCCGCACCCCTGCTCCTACAATCTACTTGTTCTAAACTCGTCCACCATCTCATTTCACCAAACAATTTCTGAGTCTCGACTGATAAGCTTCATAAAAGTTTCCCATCAACACCGTTTCAGTGAGATAAAGTCACTAGATATGATTGATCACGAGATGCAGAATACTGCGTGCGGTAAGCTACAGAATAAAATATGAAGGTTATCCAGCACACGTCGTGATTGCTCATTACAAAGTGACCGCTCGTGCTTGCCCACAGCCTCGGGAAAAAGAATCCACGCCAGCATCTACTTTTGGCCTTGTGGGACTTTCACGAATTCTACTTCCTCAGCAAGGTCACACCAGAAAAAAATGATCCACTGACTACTAGCGGTCATTTTAACATTCCGCTAAACCAAACCCTGAATCAGCTCAGGTTTAAATGGCTACTAAACCAAGGATATTTAAGATCAATGATCAGTAAAAAGAATCAACATGACATTCCTCTTCTTACCAAAACATAGTCCCAGGAATGAAATCTGCCCGCTGCCAAATACAAGGTAAATCTTGGCTGTAGCAGGTAAAAGTTTCAGGTCACCTGCCACCATGGCAGATAGGTTTTTTTATATTAATAAATATTAAGCAATTCTTAAGTTAAGAATAGTCAGGGATTAGGGTTTCTACTGTCATGTACCACTGACTCAGTGTTTACAATTCAGAAGTGTTCTAAGTAGATTTAAGAAGGGGCAGAAAAAAAAATGTAAGTGGCCAGTAAAAATGTTCAGTAACCTGCCACAGTGGCAGGTGAGGAAAAACTTAGTTTCAGACCCTACATAGACCTAATATCCAAGCAAGGCAGGAATAGTGACATATCCTGATATGAGGGTGAGCGCTTAATGTTGGAAGCTGTGGAGGTGTGGAAGCGAGGCTGAAAGAAGCAGAGACAGAAAGCTGCAGTGTGTAGGTGGCACCCACACAGCTCAGCTTGGCTTACCCGGCCCTGCATTAGCTAGAAGGCTAGAGCCTGTTTGTCTGAAATCTCTTAGGAAGGGACAGATCAAAGGCAGGGCAAGGGGCCACAATACAGCTTACACACTTTCTGAGGCAGCAGCACACATGTACATTTATGCGCGCAAACACAGAGAAACACAGAACACACTTGCTCCCTTGGCTCCTATTGATTGCTTTCTATAACTCTCCTCTTCTCCTCCAGCTTCAGAATCCCCACAATAAAGGACTGTCTTCGCTGGCAAAGCATTTAGCAGTTGGAAAAATCAACTCCAGCCTGCAGCCAAATGCTGTGTATGTACAGGCTTTTATAATGAAGACATGTTTGTATGGAGAATATACGTTTTTTCTTCTGCAAATAGTTGATGTCCAAAACTGGAAAAAAAAAAAAGATGGCTACTCCACAGAGGTGCATGACACGGCAGAACAAACTAGCTCAATGGTCCTTTTTAGCCATGCTAGTTTCGTCCCCGACATTGCGGTAGCCAGAAGTAGCTTTGGAGTGAGCGCTCCTCGCTTTCACACTTCTCTCCGGGGGTAAAATTATTCCGCTACGTCGTAGTGGTTAGCGTAGTTAGCAGGCATTAGCTCTGAGGGCTAACTTGGCTTATTTACTATATTACGGTATAGCGGTCACCCTGAACGTCCCACCAAACCCCATTCAAAAATCTGGCAGTTCAATAATGCGTTGCCTGATAGTCGATATGAAAAAAAGAGGAACCAATAGTCGGGTACAGCCCTAGTCCCCAGAGAATAACGAGCCAAACAACTTTGGTCATTCCCTGACTTTTCATCCAGCCCCATCATCATGTCAAAAGTTCAATATGTCCAGTACTTTTGTTTATCTATCAACAGTTTTTTTATTATTTTTTTTACAATGAGCATTGCAGCCTCACAGAGCCGCTAGCGTAGCTGTAGACTCTGTTTAATCAAACAGCCGATTAAGGCTCCTGGAGAAGCCATTGCATGTATCACATATTATCGTGTCACAACCTGACACATCTTGCGCCTTTTAACATGACACTCACTCCTTTTGATTGGCTTTTTGATCCCGACACAGATTAAACTAAATAGATGACAACCAACAAGACAGGTGATTTGTGTCGTCCTCATTAAACTTCACTGGGGCGGTTCTTCTTGCGTCATCTGCGTGAACAGTGGGATCATCCTTTGCCTCTGTGTGTCAATAAATGTTGATTGCTTCATTTGTTCATGGTATTATAAACACATATGCACAGTTCTTTGTTTGCTATGGCTGTTTGTCCGTGTTGTTATAATTGCTGCATGCTAAATGTCATACTTTGACAGCTGGGGTTTAGGGTCAAGTCCTATGGGGTACTGATTGTGGACAATTGCTCCAAGGGACTCATTGTGCAATTTGTACAGGCTTTTGTCTCAGGAGGATTTATTTATACCACAGTATGTTATAATGGTTGAATGGCTGGAATGTAACATGTATTCATCTCTGAAGCAGACATGGTAGTTAATGTGGTGTTTTTAATTATGAGTGTGTGTATGTGTGTGTGTGTGCACGTGCCTGCCCACCTACGTGTGTCACATGTAATGAGCCAGCATGCCTCCTTCGTGACCCTCCCTGCCTTGTCATCTCCTCTAAACCCTGACAAACATTAGGCTGACAGGTGGTGGCAAAACATGTCAAATCCAATGATTAACATTTTTCCTCCCCATCTTTCTCGCCCTGTCCATCTAGCATCTGAACAGTCTCGGTCTTGTGTCAGGCCGGTCGGTGTGTGTCTGTGTTCATGTGCATGTGTGTGGGTTTGAGTCCTGTCACTTGACTACTCTATAGGGGTCCTCAAAATGTCCATCGGTCAAATATGATTGGTGGGTCACTGGATGAAAAGCAAATTGACCCAGAGAGGGAATGTTTGTTTGCCTTTAGAAAAAGGACAAGGGCACATGGATCCATCATTTAAATCCGATTCTCCTTCAGGGTCAGACTCGTTACAGTCAATATTGTATAAAAATGTTCATCGTGTGTGTCCGTACCAAAGATGGAATAGCATGGATAGCGTTGTACTAATAGAACAATTTCTGTTACGCTAGCATTAGGTGATTTTAAGTTTAAAAGATTTTTGTTGCTATAGCTAGGCTGAGCTGACTACAGTGTTCTTGTTGTAACTATAAGGTGTTCAATCAAGTAAATATTGTATAACAATGAAACAATGCATTTATGGCATACAGTAATTGTGCATACATATTTAGAAGAATCCCAATGAGTGCTTGAACATGAATGATATGAAATATTCGGTGTTGAGTACATCTTTGTAGGCTTGTATACTTTTTAGTGCTGTGTTTTATTTGGTAAAATATTAATGAATTTGATTTCTGAATTTGATTTCCATTACAGTCAAACTATTGGTCTTTTCTTTTGGAGATTTCAGAAAGATTCAGATTTATTCAGAAACAAAATTTACAAAAATACAAATTATTATGAAAGAAATACTACAAAGGATTAAAAGAAACGATTTCAAGATTTTTTCCCCCAATATTTCCTTATAACTTATTCAATATGTAAATACCTTCACATTGTGGTCTCACAATATAAGCCAATGAGTTGGCATGAGCAGTTGCCTAGCAACTACTTTCCAGTGTTTGAGAAAATGGTGTAACCCAATTACTTACTTAATGTTTTAAGACTTTTACCATTGTACCAGCGTCTCTATGCTATAGATGAGGGCTTTTTGCATGATGGAAGATATATCTAAGATACATGTGCCATTTCGTTGTTCTGAAAAAGAAAAATGCAAATCAGGGGGCTTTCAAATGCCTTGGCATTTTTGGGCACTAGTACAAATGGAGAAGCACAAGAGAAATTCTTACTTGTGCTGTAACACCACTAAAACCATAACTGATGCTCAGGCGTTCTAGTATTCTCTCTCTCTCTTTAAAGAGCAATGTAAAGATTATTGTCTCTTGGTGTATGTGTGCTTTCACTCTCTGATGCCCAGCACTTTCAAATGCCATCAAACACTCAGGCCAGCAGCATGGTGTCTTCTAGGCTGAGAAATGTGGGGAGCTCTGTTTTCTCTCTTGAACATATACATACACTGTAACCTCAAATACTTAGTAAAGACACACAAATAGTGAAAAGTGCACATTTGAAATGCACAATTAGGGCAATACTGTGGTAAGACTGCAAGCCCTTAGTTAGAATAAATACTTATTCCTTTCCCATTCTATGGGTTGATCCCTCTAGTCCTGTGCTAATATCAGCCAGTGCTAATACCGGCCTACTGTGAGGTGTTGAATTTAGTAAAAGAAATAAGTACATGAGAAAATGATACATGATGCACTAAAAATATACAAACCAGGACCCACTGATCAAAGACTTTTATAATGGTCATCACTTTTTCCTGTATCATAATGAGGAAATCTGGCAAGTCGCTAAAATGTTGATACTAAACATATCAGTGAAATGTTCACTGATAACGTATTTCATTTGTTTTCTGCCAAAATATCCAGTTCGGCAACAATACATGCTTGTAGTGACTACATAATTATTCAACTTTTTTATAGTTATGTTTAGAAACTCAAAGCAATTGTTAAGCTTAGGCAAAGTTCATGGTCTTGGTTTAATACAGAAAAAGTCTGCAGAGACATGTTTAATAAAATTTAACTAAAACTACAATCTTTTCTTAACTTTAATCAAAGTCCCTTTGGTGCCTAAACCTAACCACTGATGGGAGTCTGGATGCAAACCCCAGTCTCTGATGTCAAAGTTCTGCGTTTGTACTTCTATTCTGTAATGTTCAGTCATGTTTGCCAGCTCAAGTGCTTTGGCTGAAAGGGAAGGTTTAGGCAGGTAAAGAATGCAAACTTTCTTCTCTCCTCTATTATTAAATGCTGTTGAGCCTTGCACAAGACACTTGACCCTAAACTGAAACACTGGGAAATGTCCCAGTTATGATTGTGTGAAACCGCTTATAAAGCTAGTCATTACTGCAAAATAGCTTGCATGCGCACATGCACAGCAAACAATAACATTCCTTGGAAAGTGTTAGGAAACAGCATGAAAGCACTGTTTTAAGACAAGACTGTGAAGAAACTGCAAGAAAAAATAACAATCAATGTATCTTTTCGACAGCTCAGTGTGGAACCATTGTTATTTTTTCTGGTGTGTGTGTGTGTGTGTGTGTGTGTTCAGCTGCCTCATGTTTACAAGCTGTGGTAAAGATCAGCTTCCAGATAGGATAGCACTGGTCAACGACCATGTGCCAAACAGCTTGAAAATTTCTGTCTTTTGTGGGCTGTCGATATGAGCAACTCCACACTGTTTGTAGGTGGGCAGCAGTGTTCAGACCAGTCAGTGAATTTTCCTTGTATTTGTGGCCACTCAAACAAAAGGGTTGATAACACAGATATTTTTAAACACAAATGTATTTTATGGTGAAAAAAATGTTTTCAGCACTCAAGGAGAAGCACTGATTGCAAGGCCACCTCTGGCTCATAGAGAGTGTTTGTGGTTCACAGGTGAAACAGTTCAGTTCAGTCAAGCCATGTTAATTATAATGAAAATTATATATCCACCTTTTTTTTTTTTTTTTTAAAAAAAGGACACAGACTCTTCTGTATTGACTACTGGTAATGATATATATTTGTGTAATACTTTGAGATAGAGCTGAAACTAGGGCTGCAACTAATGATTATTTTCATTATCATATTATAACAAAGAGAAAAGCTGCAAATCCACACATTTTAGAAGCAGAAATTAGAGAATGTTTGGCATTTTTTGCTTGATAACTGACAATTAGTCAGTTTGTTGATTGACAGAAAAACAACCCACAACTCTACTGATTAGTGCTTTTTACTACTGCCTAATGTTCTCTGATTTTCTTCTTTTCTTTGTCTCATGCAATAGTAAACTGAATATCTATAGGTTTAGGACTGTTGGTCGGACAAAACAAGCAATTTGATGATGTTACCTTGGAGTTTGGGAAATTGTGATGGCCATTTTTCACAATTTTCTGGCATTTATAGACCAAATGATTAATCGATTCATTGAGAAAATAATTTTCAGTTGAATCCATAATCAAAATAATTTGTTGCAGCCCTACTCTCTGAGGAATTCACTTTATTCTCCAGAGGAATTATGTAATATACTATGTGCTGCTATAGAAATAGTTTGTAGAAATATTTTGAGCAATAGTGTGAAAATCATATGTGTTGTTGTCCAGTTGTCTTTGTGGAAACACACCGAGGCACCATCTGTTAGACAGTTTTATATCTCTTGCAAAAATGCTCTGTAGCCCATAGGAGGCTGTTGGCCAGTGATGTTCTGTCATTATAGTGTCGAGGATGTTGTAGTCTCCTCTCTGGGCTGTTGTCGTTCTGCTGGGCATGGCAGTGTGTCTTACATGACACGGCTATGCCGGGTGAGGGATGTGAACAAGAGGAGCAAGGAGGAGAGGAAGAGATTTGGGGGAATAAAAGGACTGAGAGAAGGGAGAGATGAGGTGAGGTCGGGGGTGAGGATAGAGGTGCATGAAGGGGACGGGAGAAGAGAGGCAAGAAGGGAGAGAAATAAAAGAGGATAGGTGGCATGCTTTGATATTCTCCTGGTGCCTGGTGGAACCATGCATGTATCAGCGCTTCAGCTCTCCTGCCTGTTATTGGCTGATGAAACCCCAGTTGCAGTAAATGAAATTTAATCAGAAAAAATTTCCACACAGGCGAGCTGTGAAATTTCATAATAACTCTTGGTGTGTGTGTGCACATGTATGAGCATGCAAGTTTTTGTGTGTTTGTGTGTGAACATTTGCATCTGAGTCTGCATGCTTATGAATGAACATACGGTAAAATGATATAATCTTGGGCTCAAGTCAGTAATAATATGTAAAGTAGCTGTGGCTTTGCCGCTTCGGGGTTAAGACATCACCATTGAAACCACTTATAATCCTCCATTTCCTCTGTGTTTATGCATTTTTCATAACCTTATTGAACTGTTTGAATTTCAGTTTATAGCTGTACCTTTGGCAGGTTTTAATTTCACACTGAGGAAATTGTCACCTGCAGGAAAGGTTTTTTTTTTTTGGACACAAGTGTTACCCGTCGATTAAATGTTTTGACGTCCTAGTGATCAGGGATTAAATTAGGACTTGTTATGTTCAAAGACAGGGTTGATTTAGGGTTCAAGAAATATCTGCTAGAATCAGTGATACAGCTTGCTGCTTAGTTGACAGTCTCAGATTATCACTTGTGTTCAAACAGCAGGACATTTGTGTCTTCATGTTTAGTGGCCAACAGGCCCAGTCATATATTTCCCTGGGTTCCAAAACTCAAGAGCAGGACCAACTGTGTTATAAATTTAAGAAAACAAGTATTTCCAATTATTTGTTGTTTAGGCAATTGTGTGACATTAGTCCTTTCTCAAATACGTTATTCACATTCTGCAGTACTAACAGCAATAGTTTCCTCTATGGGTTTGAAATAATTAATGGCCTTATCTTTACTTACTTTTTCCACAAAACAAAAAATATGAGTGAATATAGATTTAATGTTGTTTATATAGGTCTCTGCTTGATTAAAAGTAATCACATTACATGTACTTACAGAAACTCATTACCATCACTTATTACATCAGAAACCCCAATACTAAGTCTTTAGGGACTGATATGTTCTTTACATGGAAAATATGTACACCTGCACTTGTCTGGACGTTATGTCATTATTTTTGAATTCTAAACTCTCCTTTAACAGGTAAAGCACTGATAAATCTAGGCAGGATTAAAGTCCTTCATCCTGCCTTTCAGGATTTAATTCCCTAATCCTGCAATGCGTTATCAGTGCTCCTTAATCAAGATATAGGTTTCTGTGTGTTTGATGAGTGCAAGTTCAAGCTGATTCCATGTTTGCATTATTGGCCAGTTACCCTGCCCCATTTAGTGCAAGACATTAACTCAGTATCTACCATGATTTACACATCTAACAACAAATTATTTTCAATAATTAAATCCATATTCAATCATAAAATGTAACTTGAGGAACAAGCCCAGAAATATTTTATGATATTTTATTTTATCAACTTGTTCCCAACCCGAGGAGGGCAGTCCACCATTTTTTGGCAGAGTACCTTGTAATCTGCAAAAAGCAAAGACGTGATCCTGCGGTCACCAAACTGGATGCTCTCCACTCCTCAATTGTTCTTTTCTGTCCATGAAATCTTGCAAATCACAAACATAATTAACGATAAGTGGCAGCCTCAGCGGAGAATACCCACTGAGAACAGTCTGTAATGTGGGCGTTGTACTGGACCGTCGCGGTGAAGACAGAGCTAAACATGCTCTCGATAAATCTGTCAATCTTCATTTCAACCCACACCTATGATCATGAGCTTTGGGTGGTGACTGAAAGAATAAGAACATAAATGTTTTGTAAATTGTGCTTACATGAAGCATTTTACTGTACATGGTTCATGTAAACATCTTGATCAGAATCTACTGGCCCATGTCAAAATATTTTTTATTCTATATTAAAAGGATGGTTTAAAGCTTTTTAAAATCCATTCAAACGCTCAGATTACTTTCTCTTTTCAGAATATTCATGCTCTCTTTGTGCCTGCTTGTCAACTTATGTTAAGTCAAAGAAGTTCCCCCTGGTAGATGCACCACTCTCTTCCATTGTCTGTCGTTTACAAACACTCTCTACCTTCAAGTGGTGCGTCTTCCTCAGGGGAGCCATCTTAAAAAGGTGATGTTTGCTCATTTCAGGAGAGAATTGTGTTCGAACAGCTTGGGTACATTGTTGTCCACAAGGACACACGTATGAACTTGGCGTTCTTGGATGTGATATCCATGTTAAGAAAATCCAGTGAAGCCATACCGCAGAAAGGCACTCAATTAGCTTCCTCTCGGAGTACTGTGAGGTCAGGCTCGCCTTGATTTACTGCTGCTCTCTAGGGTTGAAGAGAATATGACCTAACATATTAATGAAAGCTATAGCATGATTTGCATGAATATATTGTTACTCTGGAAAAGATCAGTGCGGAGGGGAAGAACTAATGTAGAGCCATGTGCCTCATCATCATTTTTTGACAAAGGGCCGGGATTAGGTTGTAGTGAGTGATTGTACTTTCCATGTTAATAATCCTGTTCGCCTCAAGTGCATGAGTACTGTAAGATTGTGGTGCACGCAGATGTTTCTCTTCTCATGTATAAACAATTGCTTCAGGCATAACAGTGCACATTTGTTTGCATCTTTCTATCTTCCCCCCTCTCACTCACTGGAATGCAGGATGGCTGTACTGTGTTGGTGTTTTTTTGTTTTTTTGGTGATTCACATTAGAATATCACTAAAGAGTTTTACAAAACGTGATGTTTTACAAGCACACCCCGTGAACACGCGCTACTCAAACACATACACACACGTTGTCACATAAATATCAGGCCAAAGTAACTGTCTCCATCATGCCAATTGCGCATATTGATATTTATCTTCCAAGTTATATTCTAATAGACAAATGTCAAGCCTGCATAGATGGATTGCTGAGCTCACGCTACACTCAGCTTGCTTATTGAGGGTAGTTATGCTACATTTGCTTCCCAGTGGTGTCAGTTTGTCAGAACAGCCATCCACACAGCTGTCACACCTACCAGCACAATAAGACACAAGATTACATCAGTGGCTTGCGTTTAATAGATAACTAGAAAGCAGGTTTAGCTAGATAACATCACAAACGCTGTTAATTGACTCATGCCAGATAATCCAACTTGAAACTGATGTCGCTTTACACCCATTCTTACTCATGAAGAGGTGTCTTATAATTCAGGGCACTGTGTGGTTCCTGTGGTTGCCATGGCCACGCCAAGGGGTTGATTTACTAAGGATTTGCAGGCTAGGATTAGATGCTAACGAGTCAGATTAGCATTTGTCCATGTTTATTATGGGCCACATTAAAGTATGTGGCAAGATAACAGAAAGGTAATGCAGTATAAACTAGGTAGGTTAATGCAGTATAAACTGTATAGCGTTTCTGTGTATGATGAAGAACTGTTATATCAGGATCATAGGGACAGATGTGAGCCAAAGATACCGTGTGAGGTGAAAACGACAGGTACATGCAAGTCAGTTATTGTAGTTTGGCCTGCAGATTTACCATCACCGTCAGCTGTGACACACAGCTCATGCAGGCAATTAAGACACTTTAAAAACCTTTTTCGATTCATTGTGACTTACACTTTCCAAGGATAACATTATCTCCAATGTTTGTTGCAAATAAATGTCCATAAATCCGTTTAGAAATCATTGAAAGAAATACGCTCCTTATAACTCTAGAACTTTCCTGAGAATCTTTACATTTTTAAGGTGTGTTCAGTACGAAAGTAAAATACGATAAGATAGAACTTAATTTATCCTGAGGAAAATTGTTGTGCAGCAGTTTCAGTACAAAATAGGAATGAGCGCAAATACTGTATATAGAGTGCAAATAAAAACCAAACACAAACAATTAAGATTATCAATAAGGTGCAAAAACCAAATGTACACGATGCCAGAAATGTACATAGGTTAAGGGTAAGTGTCATAAATATAAACTGGTTAACAGTAAGGTGCAAAGGTATAGCGGTAATACGGTGGTAGTCGTCTGTACATCTATGGGTACATTGAAGGAACTACTAATAGCTAATTCTGCATTCTCAAGCTGTAGCTCTAGTCTGAGGCAGCTCTCTCTTACTGATGACATCCACCACAAATTCAACAATCAGCTGAATGGCCACTGATAAGGGCTGACTAGTGCCAACAGTGCCAGACAAGCTGCAGAAAATACATGGTAGGACAACCCAGCGGCGACTGATGGCCCACTCTCTGCTTGATGTGTCAAAGCCCTTAAATCGCCTAGAATCAGGTCTTAATCAGGACAGAGGAATCAAATGAACTAAACCTCAGTTGTGCCCGTTTATATCATCAGGGTTAGTTAAGTCTTAAATTGACAACATGGTGTTGTTGCAAAATTTTGGCACTGCAGGCGATTTGCAGTTTCCACACAGGCGGCAGCAGCAAATAGCCATGCACACAGTACATGAGACAGGAGCCGCCGTCACCCTCTTTGCTGCTGTGTCACTGCTCACTTTTTGAAAGCACCTTCAGAGATTTAATTATAATGGGTCACCCGACTGTGTAGTCAAGCTCACTTAGATGTGGATGTTGATGAAGGTACAGCAGAGGAAGAGCTGGAAGAGAGCCTCGGAGGTGCCTACCACAGCTTTTGTCTCTTGACAGGATCTGCACAGGCCTTTATGTGTCTGTGAGAGTGTGTATCTGTGAATGTGTGTGTGTGTAATATGGCAAAATCTTCCTGTGATCACCAAAGCTAGGCAGGCTTCACCTCATCTCTCCAGGCTGTGTGAGACTCAGGAGAAATCTCACCACCACCCCCCCCATGCCCTTCCCTTCATCCCCTACTTCTCCTCCTCTCCACCCTGCTCCATTTCCCTTAACACCTCCTCCACCTTTATCTTCACTTCTCCTCTCCTTCTGTCTTTCCTTGATCCACGCCTTCTTACCTCCTTCCTTCCTGTTGACTTGCCACCTGCACACACTGCCTTGGACTACCCCTTTATCCATCTGATCTCTTGACAAGTCTCATTTACCCACACACTCAACAGTTTTCTCACCCCTCTACCACCTCTTTGCTCATCCCCCTCCCTTTCCCTCCCCGCTTTCCCCTTCTCAACTTTCAACTTCCCTGAATCCTGCTCAGCCCCACAGTATTTCCCCACACTTACACCCCAATGCCCTCAGTGCTGATTCATCAAGATGCCTCTGCCTTGCAGTTACCTTCCCGCCAGCAACTACAATATATATGAAACAGACATGACTTTTCTTTCTTCTTCAAAAGACCAGGCGTGATACAGGCATGTAGACATGATCATGAATTATGTCAGAGATAGCGGTAAAAGACATGTTGGTGTCAGAGCATTTCAGGCAACAGTGCTTCCTGTTAAATGTGTAGTCATATTTGTCATCTGTTAGGACCTTTTCTAGTGAACATTTACCCTTTCCAAGTTAAAAGAGAAGAAATGCAAGCCACTTGAGAAAGATATTATCCATTTTCAGTGCCTTCTTTTCCCACCAAAATCTTAGCTGTGGCCGAAAAAAACCCAACCAATGGTTAATAAACACAAATTTAAAATTGGTTTGGCTGGATTCAGGTTAAAACAAATATACACAACTATGCAATCCAACTCACGTGTCCACACTTTTTAATTGAATTTGTGAGTGTGTATGTATGTGTTCACATGGGTTGGGTTGTTAAGTTGTGTGTGTGTGTTTGATTTAACCAGATTCCAGCCAAATTAATTAAACATTTTCACTCTCATTTGGATTTGTCCATTAACCATTGGTAGTTTTTACAATTCGTGGCTCTGGCAGTGCTTTCTAATGTGAAGGCAGCAATGAAGTGGCTTGAGTACACAGCCATGAAGGACTCTGATTTACTGCTGTTTGCATGTCATTGGATTTGGTAGTGTTAGCATGTGTTTGCATATAAAGCAACCCTTTTTTACTGTGATAGGCCATGGCTAAGGATTGAAATATTATTGGTGCAGAGGTTGACAAAGGCCACAAGACGTCCGTCCATACCAGTTCCTCCATTAATGGAAATGAGCCATTCAAGGGGCTTGATCAAGGTTACATTTGGGTGCCTTAGTAATGTATATCATAACATGTACATAATAATTTTTTTCAGAGACAGAGGTGTTCTCAGAAAAAACTGCAGTTTTATTCCAAGGTCAGAGCATACCACATTGAATAGTCATAAAAGATGAAATGACAGTGGGTTCTGATTATTATTATCTGCAGTCCTTCCGTATGCCCTCCTTTGTGGCAATAGACTTCCAATGTGTTTTTGTCCCTCAAATAGGACTATATATCTCTTAAAATGTGTGAAACAAAAGCGACCTTGGCATTCTCTTCTCTTCTTTTTCTCTCTACACCAACACTACAATTGCCCGACATCATTGACTACAGCATACATACAGCTGTAATTAAGCAGAGTAATCCTGTTTTGGTGAAAATAAACTATAGCAACCATAGATCACATATCCTCATGAAATGAATCACTGTGAAAATTATTGTAACACACAACAGAGGCTTTGCAGAGGAGCAGTACGCTATAGCTACACAAAGATTATGCATGTAGCCTCCAGAATCTATTGCTGCTGTAAAGCTCACAGACCCTTGCAGAGGCATACCTCATTAATCAGAAAATTAATCTTCCTTGTGGTTAAATTGGTTGATAAAAAGGGTAAAACTGAAGTTATATATATCCATGTGTGTGTGTGTATTTGTGTATAAACGTGTAGGTGTGCATTTACATATTTATGTGTGTTTCTAAATGTTTGAATGCACAGACTGATGAGGTCAGTTTTCAAAGAAATACTTATGCAGTCTTGACAGCAGGCAGTGGACTCTCTGTTCATCAGAAAACTCATTATTTATCTTTCATCTTCCAGGGAGGTTAAATCAAAGCCAATGGAAGCTTTAAATTCTTAGCTTGTCTTCGCAACATTTTCATCATTTTAAAGCCACCATACAATCAATGTACACTGATACAGGTTATGTTGTCTGATAAGACGGACTGTGGGCATGTACCAACTGTGCTTGATTGACACCTCCCTCGCTCTTCTGTTAGTTATGTTGCACCTGACAGGGCAGGGCGATTTATACCTCGTTTATATTAGTGCGTAGAGTTTGGTGACATCATGTAATATCCCTCATAACTCCACCCAACTTCAACCTGAGCAAAGGTCTAATCGCACGGCCTTTAAGTGTTGCTTTACTATGTGTGCTACTGTTTAGCATTCAAAAAAGAAACATCTGCCTTAATTCCACAATTTATCTATGATAGATAGCCACGTAGCTAACTGTGCTTCAAATAATAATTTGTGTCTGATATTGTTTGCAGACAAAAATGTTCAGTTACTCAGTTAAAAACACATCCACTCCTTCTCTCTCATTAAACAATCAGGAATCTATGAATACGTAAATTTCAAAAGTTTTAACTACTGGACACTTACACAGGATATCTCCTGTGTAAGTTTCATATTAGACCATGACTGGCATCCACGCCAGTTGTGATGTCACAAAATCACGCTCGTACGTACACACCTAAAACTCAGATTTCAGGTGAGTGCAGAGGAACTTTCCCCCTTCAGCAGACGAATGTGAGAACAGCCTTCCAGTGTCAACCTCTGCACGTACATCATTCTGCACAGTAAAGATCAAACATCAAGGCGAAGTAAAAATAAGAAAAACACATTTCTGTGTTTTAAACACATCCCATTTAAATAACATTGCAGTACCCCCACCAGGTGTCATTGTGTAACTGTGAGAACTAAAAGACAAAGAGAGGAAGAACGGTAAGTTGAAAGTGAACGCCCTCCTAAAACCCCAAAACACTGTTTTCCTGCGTTGGCAAAATATCTAACCTCCCTGACTTTGCTTCTTCAATAAGTATTGAATGCAATTCTGCACACCGTCTGTTTTACTGTAAGATTGGGAATCATATCTAGGTTACACTGGAGATCACGGAAAACAAGAAACCAATGCCGGTATTCTTTATCTCCGCTCTCCTCTCTCTGCCTAACGTACTGCTTAATTAGTATGCTCAGAAGGCAGCATGAAGACAAGAAACAAAATACCTTTCAAATTACAATTAATTTCAAAAGCTTGTTGATTGTTGTTTGCTTTTCATCTTGCTGGATGTTTTTCATCCTGTCTTTTGTCTGCCAATCTTTTCCAAACTTTTGCTTCTTATTTATTTTACTTCATTTTCTCACATTACATTCTTGCTCTCTTTTCAGATTTTGTCTCACTGATATCCAGCAGCACTCCTTCTGCAGCATTTTTGCCTCAGAGTTAATACTTTGACTTGTAATTTATGTTTGAGGACCCCATTTTTAATGTGTATGGTACCTGTCTTCCGTACAACCAAGGCTGGAGCAAGTGACAAAACAAGCATGCCAGCGTTGGCTGTTTCTTCAAATACTTAAACAATCTATGTTTACTTTTCAAGTGACAAGTGACATCTTGTGTAGTCTGATGTTGTTACACCACCACAAAAACTCTTAGGATGGAGGTCATAGTGAATGCCAGGGCATACAAAGTCTGTAACACCTGACAAATGGGTGTCTCGTCTCATATCAAGAGTCAATGTTGGGTTTCTTTTTACCACAAAGGCCTGATTTTAATCATGACTGCCTAACATTAGCCAAATATTTAACATAACAAGACCTTAACCGTAGAAGGGGCAGATCAGAAACTGCTATGATTTGTTTGATATGATTTGTTTTTGGATGGTCATATGGGTCATTTTGAAAGGTAAAAAGTATATTTTGCTGTTTTAGTTTGTTATAGCTATCTAAACGGTGACCTTGGTTTCTGTGTTTGCTTTGTTTGTAGGCAAATTGGAAAACAATGCAAGACATCAAGAATAAATTACTGTTGGATGTAAAGAGTTTTGAGTGTTAATAGTCTATAGTCTGCAGCACAGATCTGGATGAAAAGCAACCAAGCTAACCAAGAGGACAGACCTAAAACAGTGGTGCCTAAAGAGAAACATGTTTAATACCTGACTGTGGACCCACTGTTTGACCATTTTAAGCGTATTAATTTATGAAGGTGCTCACTTGGTTATTTTCTTGTTTTTGTATGTTGTTGAGCCGTATGCACCTTACTATGTTCCTTTGGTTAATGAGTTTTGTACCTTCAGGCCACATTTGTTTGTTATTGTAACTGTTATTGTATAGAACTTAATTTTTTTTTTTTTTTTTTTGCTGAGCCGCTATTTCCATCAAATACAAGCTGTTTTTATTATTCAGTCATGCCTGACCAACGTCTCGACCGACTTTGGAAGGCAGATAGAATAAGAGGATTTTCAGATTAATTTAAAGCAGAAACATTCAAATCCACATTTTCTTCCTGATGTAAGTGGCTACCCATATTATTTTCTCAAAATCTCATGGTTACTTCACCTCAGGAAAAGCATTCTTCAGATGAATATGTCTGCTATTTATGAGAATCCCAAGATGTTTATTTCATTATTGGAAATTTATTTCAAAATCATCTTTTTATGTCATGGTGGCATTTTCACCACTTTATTTCATCATGTCACGCTACATGATGGACTTATTGACACCAATCTCTGCCCCCTCACCCTTCAGCCAAACACATGCCACTAGTCTTAGCCATATATCCCTGACTTACCACTCTGCACCCCCTGAGACAACATTATTTCCTACTTGGAAAAAACAATTTGCGCTGTTACCACTGGGTGAGCCATTTTTGTCAAGTGCCGCTGTGATTGGCACAGCTGTTTAAGACATGGCATGAGACTGAGAAAATTATTAATAACCATCCCACCTAATTATTGTCCACTTCAACCCACCACTTTGGCATTGTTTCTGGTGCATTTATACAAAATGTTCTCATAGGACCTCATTGTCCTTGTGCACATGGCCTTGTGCTTTGTGCCTGTTGTTGCACTATAAAAATAGAGCACAGTGATTTTTATCTGAATCTAAAGCAGCCCTCAGAACCACTTGAGCTGCTTCCGTATCTGAATCAAAAAGTCGGCTTCCGCATAGCTTTTATTGATCTGTCCAGGGTTCTTGAATAATTTCAGAGTTGGTTGGGTTTAGGACAGATACTGAGCTGCTGCTGAAGCACTGTTTGCTGTCTCTGATGCTCACCTCCATTATCCACCACCCTGCAGGTACAAGCCATTTCTCTCGCCGGCTGTGCACTGCCACAGAGGGAAGGTTAAATCTGTGATTGTTTCCAGCCAGGCTTCTATGATGGATGACTAGCATGGCTGCTTAATATGATGCCTACACACCATAGATACCTCCAAGAACTGTGTACGGATACACTGTACTTACTGCTTGGGCTGGTTTCCATCTTCCATTAAGCTCAGTGATGGGTGGTGTACTGGGTGGGTTCAATTTAATGGTGGGCATTAAATTGACTGATATTGCAAGAGACACGAAACCTATGGTACATAGGCACAAAACATGTCTACATCTGGAATGTGTCACATAATGGCTGTTAAGGCACATTCAGCAGAACTGGCTGCCGCAGCCTCTGTTGATGTCTCACATTCCTTGCGGGTGTTGTTCTACTCTGCCAACACACATACTAGTTAGGGTGCACTTCATTGGCTGCTCAGATCAACCCCAAATTGATTAATTGAGCTAATTAGGGCACCATCTGAGTCCTTTTAAGTAGATGAGTGTGTCATTTTTGCTAACAATCTAAAAACTAAACTTTCACCTTTCCCTCTCCCCCAGCACATTATAAATGGTGCCTCTGAAACATGAATTCTCATCAGGCATTAGCGTGGCAGTATCTTATAAGAAGAATCAGGCATTCTGCCACCAACTCGTGTCATTACAGTTTCAGCTGCAGCTACGGAGTAATTAGCTGTGGGTCCAAGTGCCGAGATGAACAGCCTTTAGTTAATTACATAAAATACTTGACCCACATCGACATCATGGTTTAAACCTATTGAATTAATTACTGGACAACAAAATCTACATTCAAAACATTCTTGATCCCACAAGCAAGCTGACTGCAGCAATGACCACCATCCTTCATTACTTTCATGCAAGAGTTAGCAAATGGATTTCATGCATCTCTGTTCATCCCTTCATGATTGGTCGTCTCTGTGCCCTATTACAAACTTTAAAGACCAATATTGAACTAGAGGAAATGTTGCTGAAGATTATGTGGCTGTGGTGATAATAGCTATCTTATTTTATAGTGCTCTACACACCATAAAATCGACAATGTCCACAAGTTTGATGAAAGCTACATTATTTTGCTCACAATATTAGGATATATAGGAATATTATGAATGTTGAGGTCATTTTGTAATGCATAAGAATATTTTAAAAACAGTCAACAACAAACAAAAGCCCCACATGCTGAATATGTACTAAAATGAGCAGTGGTTTAGTCAGCCAGTGTTTGAGTGTGAGCAGAGTGGCCTGTCAGCCGTCTGATATTAATGGGTGTAATTTTGATGTGTATGTCATGGGAAAGTGCCGGGGTAAGAGCAGTGTGTCCTTTATGGCTGTGGCTTTACCCAGCAAAGAAAACAACCCAAGAGCCCATAGATATGCCTATAATTGTGGCATTAGAAGGAGTTCTGGCTTGTACCTCATTAGGAGAAGAGCACAGAGGGCCTTGGGGCCTTTCAGGACAGGCGGGAGAGAGACAGACTGACAGACAGAGATTGACTGCTTAGTCGCAATGGGGATGAAAGCACACTGCAGCTATTTAACTACACAAAACACAGGCACAGACAATACCATACCAAAGCACAGACATGCAGTACGCACCAAAGAGCACACATGCAATAGAAACATACATGTCTGTCCTGTATCTGTATGCTATGGTTGTATTTATGGTCAGTTTGGTATTTGCCTTCAGAATTCAATTCGTGCTGATTATAACTGAATTTTGTGTATATTTGTGTATGCGTTCACAGTGGAAACTTAACCAAATTAAGCATATTTAAAAAGGTCACCATGCTAAATTGGCAGTGTTTATTGACACGTGTCCCACGATGCAGTGCACATAGGAAATGGAGGAGCTACTCACCGAAGGAGAGCTAAATTTGGTCAGTACAAAACGATCAGGTTTATAACTTTCGTAGGATCTGTAGTGGTAGACTGCACTGTAGGTCTGTGAAGCACAGTCATGACATTGTTTTCACCAATAATCATCTGCTTTCAGACATCTTCACCACTTCTAATGGAACTTGGTGAACTTTTGAGGTTCATTAGCATAACAACAGCGTCCTGTACAGTAGCTACTGTGATTTCCCTTTCTTAATATACAGTACCATATCTAAAAACCATATGTAAGTGTATGCAAACCTGATTCAGACTTTAAATTAGAAAAGTTAGATGCTGAACAGTGTTGTTTTTATCAGTCGCAATGGCACAGTTCAGGTGCAGTTCACAATGGCTTGTTTCATTACATCAAAATATTGGTGAGGAGGACCAGCTTCAGTATTTAATGCCACTTATGATGGTAACATTCACCCTACAATTAGCCTACACAATCCTTGTTTCTCTAATACTCCCTCTTTAATAGATAAGCAGCCACCTTTAAGACAAAAGAGCCTTTCAGAAATAACGTATCATCACCTTTCATTATGCCTCCCTCTCGTTGCACGGACACATTACTTCATTTTCTACTGTGAAAAGAGTGAACTATTAATAGAGCTGCTTTGTTTCTCCAGGGGCTGTTAACGAGCACCTCTTGCCTCTCCCTCATTTCCACCACAGGATGTGTCCTTGAGCAAGGCATTTCACTTCCTCGACTGCTCAAATGGAGCTGCTCAGGGGTTAGAAGAAAAACTGTGAGTGTGTGTGTGTGTGTGTGTGTGTGCGTGTGTGTGTGTGTGTGTGTGCGCGCGCGTGCGTGTGTGTGTGTGTGTACCGGGCATCTGTGAGTGTGTCAGCAATAGATAAAGTAAATAAAGGTTAAAAAAAACAACAACTGTTTTTATCACAGCTCCCACTTGCAGTGTTCAACTAAGTTCATTTTCTGTATGATGCCTGTGGGTTTTCAACGTAGTTTCCTTGAAAAGCTGAGGGCTAAGGTTACTATAGTGTTTCCACTGGAACATGACCTGTTGAAGGGTAGCTGAGACTTTGCCACACCTGGTATTGACGATGTATTCATCACAGCCTTGTGTGTGGTTCAAATCTACTTGAGCAATACTGAACCACCTGCCTGCGTACCATTTGTATGTCCTGAATAAGACCATCAACTAAATGCTTGAAACGTAAAAACAATTAGCACGAATATTGGATGATTACAAGTAAAAATACCCTGTATAAACTGCTCATTGTTTCACTTACACGGCCTCTCTAGATGTTTCCTCTTAAGCAACAACGAATTCATAAATAATAGTCATCAGATTTGTCTACTAAAACTAATCACAGACAAAACACCTATGCAGCAAACGTACCTTGCAGTTTGACCCTTACAGCTGTTTAACCAGAGTGACAAGCTGTTACTATTTGGAGGGACATTGATTTTGAAATCAAGTTTGTTTCCCTCCAATGCCTTTTGCCAACTGGGAGCCGTAGCTACCGGAGTCTGCCAAGGAACTGATTTTCAGGCTACGCTGCCTGTCTGCCTATGACTTGTGTTTCTGCTTCTCTCTCTGCCTCACTTTCTGTTGCCCTTGGTGTTGCAGTGTTGTACAGTATGATTGAGAGTGTATATCCCCCTGGAGCATTCTGTGGGTCTAACTCGTTTAGTACGGGGTGTGAAGGGCATCATACACACTAACACACAATACTCACACACACACACAGGTTAGGGTCAAACACACACCAGTTTGGCCTGTGTGCGTACACACGTACACACTCGTATACGTAACAGACAGAGAATTTGTGGTATAGCACGTTGGGAGTGGGAGACACTTGAGAAGAGACAGATCAGATGAGCATTTGTTCCACATCCATTCATCTTTGATTCAGCCTTGCCCTTTTCCTCTCATTCTCTCTTCCTTTCATTTCTCCTCTTACGCTTCATGAAATAACACTGATTTGTGCCTCTCCACAGGCCACTTGTGAGGTTACCCTGTCTGTGTAGTTCCACAGGGCACCTCCTGGAAATTCAAAAAATCTGCACCAATTGTAGGTGAGATTGCAAGAATTATTTATAGCTGATTGTGTATTGTGCTCCCCCCCGTTGATTAAACACTTAAATGCATACAAATCGTGCAGTAAAATTTACACAGAATATAGAAGTGATGTAAGTTATTAGCATTGTGTTATTTAAAGAAGATTTTCACATAGGGTGTGTATCTCACGTCAGTGTTTTGTGTTAAGCAACCCAAGTTCATTGTCGGCAGCTTTAAACAAAACACCTCAGCGTTTTATGAGCGTTGCGTAAACAAGTCTCGGAACAGGCTCTTCATAGCTGGAGTGTTAACAAGCAACGTGTAGTGTTGGCTCCCACTGTTGAAGCTGTGGATGTCTTTTTTTAGATAAGACATTTTCAAGGTTTACATCAACAAATAAACATACCTTAGTCAGAGAATTTTAGATTAACACTGAATAATCCCCACTTTGGAAATAGTGGCTTCATGCAAGGAACATTTAATTCCTAGGAACATTTGAGTCCCAGCTATACAGAATAGTTAATAATTGATAATTAGTTATATATGCTGTTACAAAAGTGATTTCCAAAATCTGAATGAAGCTGGTGGCAATTCTAATGAAATTTGAGGTGTTATTTGTAAGGGTGATAACACAATCCATCACAAGCTGTTATGTGGGGAACTTTGGACAGCACAGCTTTTCAGGCGCAAGATGTCTTCCATGCTTTGCAGGGAAATGCAACTGGGTATTCTGTTAACAATTAGTGAACATAAAAATGTACTGATTTGTATCAACATCATTTAATTTAAATAAAATATTCAATATTTTCTTGTTCTCCATTCTGACCTTAAGGCAGACACGCAAATACACATCACATCACAAATTGTACACACTCTGTGATGAATAGTTAATCCAAAGATAGCATGTAACTTTAGGATTTCACTCAGCCTGTTGACACGTAGACTTCTTGGCATCATTCCCGCTGTAAATCCAACGTCTGGACTATGAATGTTTTACAGAATATTCTGAATTATGGCGATAGTAGATGAGCGGGAAAGTACGTATGTGGATGCTGGGCAGAGCAGGGTTACATCTGTACATTTCCCCTCATTGAGAGAGTTATTGATTAGCAATTTGTTACCTGCTCAAGTCACTCCCATCTACTTGTGGTCTGACTGGCAATAAGTGAGCAAGGGAAAATGGGAGGATGCTCTTGATAGCCCACTCCCGATGTCCTTGCCATTTCTCGTCTCGTCTCGTTTTGTCTCCTCTCCTTTTGTAAAGCCCTCATGTACTGTAACTGCCTTGCAGACTGTACGAAGAATGTACAACATATACTCATAGCTGTATGACTGATGATCTGGTCCTGCTGTATGGTAATGACGAGTTCAGAGACAATGTTGGCAGGCCAGAGGCTGCAGTAATTTGTTTACTAAGAGTAACACCGACACTGTTCGAATCGCCTAAGGGCAGTTCTCATTTGGACACTTTACCTATTTGAGGAGATTATTGAAGCTGGGACTTTCCAACTTGCAATTAACACAAATATCTGAGATCGTCATTTAATTAGAACTTCAAATTGCCGTCCTCTAGGTGTGATTCCACTTTACTCTCCTGTCATCATAATGTGGAGCCATTTATTGCTAAAGCCCCCTCCTAACTTTTTATACCTAGCTATCAAAGTGTTGTTTATAAATATTGATGGGCTGGGTTCACCTGAGATCAGCCTTCACTAGACCTTTTTCTGCCCCACTATTTTTGAAGGTGGTTGCATCAGTTTTGGTCATATTTTCAGTTTATCCATCTTTCATTGCAACGTTGGTCCCCATCTTACGGTATGACTGTCTTCATACTGCTTTTATGTTTTCGCTTTCTATTTTCAGGTTGATGTTACTGATACACAATTCTCTTTTCCTTTACTTTCTGAAGTGACCCGCATGCTGAGCTCCACACCTGAATGTAAATGATTTGTTTGTCAGCTTTTGTTCTACAGTACATCCACTGATGGAAGAAGTACTCAGGTCGTGTACTTCAGTAAAAGTAGCAATACCACAGTGTAAATTTACTCTGTTACAAGTAAAAGTTCTGAATTCAAAATCTTACTTAAGTAAAAGTACAGAAGTATTAGCATCAAAATAAACATCATCATGTAGAATGGCACATTATTTCAGAATAATATATATATATATATATATATATATATATATATATATATATATATATATATATATGTTATTGGATTATGATATCACAAGTATCACTAATTTTGCAGCTGGTAATGGTGGAGCTGATTTTAATTACTTTATATATTGCTTGGTAACTTAATCCATGACAATATATCATAATTTATTAGTTGATTTATTTTTTATCAATAATCTGTATCTGCAAAGTAACTAAAGCTGTTTGAATAAATGTAGTGGAATAAAAAGTACAATATTTCTCTCTGAAATGTAGTGAAGTAGAAGAATAAAGTAGCATAACATGGAAATACACAAGTAAAGTACAAGTACCTCAAAACTATAGTTGAGTACAGTACTTGAGTAAATGTACTTAGTTACAATCCACCACTGAGTACATCTTGTAATAGGCACAGTGAAGCAACAGTCACAATGTGTAAATGAGAGTATAGTGCAATACAACACTGTCAATGGGAGTTTTGGACAAATTAATTGTTGTGCATCTGAATGTGTGGACGTCAACTACACATCCAATCTTGACGTGGTTATGTTCTGTAGAACAAAACAGCGTGGGGCTCCTCCTGTTTACCTCCCACAGTTAAAAACGTGCAAATTAGGTGAATTTGAGACTGTAAGGAGTAAAAATGTGCATTTGTATAGTTGTTAACCCTCTGTTAGACTTACACACAGTCAATTAAGTTTTCCTGCTTTCTGCCGGATGCATGCTGAGTAAGACTCCAGTTCTTTCATGGTCTTGAGTACTTGGTGTGGAAAATGAATTAATAATGTTTTCAGACTGGTCAATCAGTCGCTTTGCTACAGTATTAGCATGTTAGCAATTTTGCCGATTCAGCTGACTGCAAGAGGCTTGCAACCCAGCGCTGCAGGATGGCAGGGCTGATTCAGCTACTGTAACAAAGATAGCAAGTACAGTGACAAGCAGAACAATAGGTGCCTGCGCTTCAGATGAAGACACTGGGGACACTTTTACACACATTGCTATACAACATGTATAAGCCCAGTGAAAAAATGGAAGGGCAAACCATATTTCCAAAATCATACAAGGCAACACTAGTTATTTGATTTTTTTTTCCGTTCCAGTATTTCATATCTGTGTTACATGACTTGCTTCTCTTTTTCTAGACCCCCCAAAGCCTACTGTCTTTATAAGTACTCTAACCAGGAATTATTTTTGTGTTTGGTTACTCCCACCCTGTAGCCTTAAATGTTGGACAAAAAAGGTTGTACTTCTGGGAGAGTAGGGCATTCAAAGATGGAAACCATATCTGATACACTTAAATTGTTCAGGGAAAAAAAGTTTAAAAACTTCAAAACAATATAGACAAACACAAAGCATATTTCAAGTCTCACAGTAGGCATACAAACACTGGTATTTTCACTAAAATATTGCTAAATAAACCACTGCCAGGTCTGCAAATGCCCTGGGCTCCCCACCAGTCAGCAGATTTGATGAAGCTTCTTAGATTAGTGTACAGTAAGCCTGTTTTTCTTAGACTTACTCCTAGATATCCTGATTCCATTTCATGAGCTGCTGCAGCATCAGACCCTGACAAGGAGACCGCTGAGATTTGGTGTTAATAAAATGTGTGTTTACTGCTGGGAGATGTTGGTGAGCGTCATGCTGGCTGTTACAGTCCAGTTCATTCCAGAGCAGAAACTCTCAGGTCATTTCAGAGTACTGAACAACGAAGCTGTAACCGATATTTTCCATATACGAATACCTCTTACGTTCTCCTCTGTTGAGTTCATTGTTGTTGTTTTTTCTCATGTCTAGTAATTTCAAACAGTCAGACAGACATTCTCTTTGAACTCACTGCAAATATTCACCCGATGAGTATACATACCACATGCATATTAATTTTCTGCAGCTTGTGACAGTCTCTCAAACCTCCTTGAACATTGGTCACACATCACTTATTTCCATCTACAAGTTGCTTTTGTGCCAGTTCTGAGACTCCCAGTGCAGCAGTACATGAATATATGCAAATGTGTGAGGCTCATTATGCAACTGACTTGCCTTCGGTTCAAACTGTCAGTTTTAATGGTCCATTTGCAATTGAATTACACAACGTTTGATGTGTGATTGACAGTTTTGATATTTGGATTGTGTAAACTGTTGCTCTGACAGGCAAGTCAAACAGCTGCCAGACCATCCTGTCAATCGTTGATCTTCCTCGTCTTGCCCCGTTGACACAGCGCAGACAACCTCACGATCTTGATTGTCAAACCGAGGTGAGACCTTTTATTGTAGTGTCTGACAGGAGTTCTTGCTGAATGTGGAGTGGTTGATTTTGGGCTTCGTTGATTGGGCTATATAAGAGAATCAGGATTAAGACCAGACTGGTGCCATGGGATGCAGAGCGAATTGGTGCCGTTGCCAGACAGTCAAGATGATTAATATCTAAGGTCAGCCTTGGTGCCAGCTAGTCAGTCAGTAAGCCATTACTCTCCCTTTTTATATTAGGTTACTCCTGTGCTGATCTGGATGCTCCACCCGTAATAAAGCATGGCCGTTATATTTGTACGTCTTACGACTCCAACTGTGCATCACAACTCGCTGCCAAAACCATGCGGTTTGTGATAATGTGCCTGTAGGGGTTTAATCTCGAGGAGTGTGTGTTTGTGTGTGCAGGTGTGTAGTTTAGCGCAGTAGTCGGACCCCTGCAACATAAACCTTTCTCACTGATTTATTTATTTTTCATAAGTAATTTTCATCTAGATTTAAATATATATTGTACGTGTGCATTTCACTTGGTTGCACACACACACACAGACATAAACACATTCTCACACAACACGGGGAGCAGCGGGTTGAGATTTGAGAATGAGATTGAGGAAAAATTGTTATATTGCTTCAGAGTGTCTGTTTTCCTCCACACGCCGTATAAATACAAAGGCCTATTTGTCAACTATGACACTGATACTTAACAGCAGTCTGTGCTGCAAGACTGCCGGTGTCGCCCTGTGGCTTTTGTAGAAATGGGATTTAACCAAAAATGGATTCGGTGTCTGCAGGTGTGTGTGAGTGAGTGAGTGCAGTGTTTATTTTGAACAAGCATGGACCAGCCAGTGGAGGAAGCTATATTAATAATTTGTCACAAGGAAGAATTGCCATGCCATTCTTGAATATAGTGTAAATGTGTTGTTTTCTTCCAAACCAAAAACCTCCTTTATCAGTCTTTCCAATATTTTCAATATTTTCTTTGCAGCTGAAAGAATCCATGCAAATTCAACCAATCCCCACATTATTCCCACATAATTATCACCATCTCTAACCTATTTAGATGAGTCTTTTGCATATTGTTCCAGTTCTTTATTTATGACACCAGCTGCACTAAAACATTTATTTTGAAGATATATTTTGTCTCCTGCTGCAACTAATTACATGTTTTGAGTATTGTGAGTTCTCTAAAGCTAATTAATTGAGTTTGGGCTACTAGGGGGAAGAAAAAAACATAACAAAGAACAAGCTATGCTATAGCTAATCTGTTAGCAAACAGTTGCCTACTTACACATCCAATGAACAGCAATATTATTCATCACATCATCCAGTGAATGCTGTATTGCTTCATTGAGTTTTACTCTGTCTACATCCCCTCAGTTCTCCTCCATATTTTGTAAGTCATAAAATCTTTAAAGGGAGCGACTTGCTCTCCTGCTTTTGTATAAAGAAATAACAGTATACAGTCTTTATTATACTGTATTCTATATCTGAAACTCTCTCACTGTTTTTAAACCTTGTTCAGTGGCTATGATTACACTGCAGTCCCCTTTTCTCTGATTTCATCTCACCATCTCAGCCCGCGCTGGCTTTTCTGTGAGCAAAGAAACAAAAGGAGAGTTACAATGGCCAGCCTTTTATTTCACGATCCTATTCAGTATTCAGGGGAGGCTTATGCTGAAAACGCATCGGGTACAACTCTATACAGTATGATTGCCTGTCTGTCTACCTATTCATGCCAACTCACAGTAAAAGTAATCTGTCCTATTGTTCTCTTCATTCCTCCACAATCCAGTCTCTGCAGTGGGACTTTAAAGTTGTTGTCGATTCTGACGCTCAGGAAGAATCATCACAGTGTTATTTTATTATGGTTTCTGAGGTTTCTGTCCAGTGCGTTAGTGTCATGAGGACTAAAGAAATCTTTAAATACTGCAGCAGTGGCTGGTCCAAATGTAGCATTTAACATTTGTTTTTAAAGATTTCGTGCCATACAGGGAATGTATGAAGACCCAAACCTGCCTTCAAGGAACTAAATAAAACGGTCAAGTAAATTGGGGATGTTTGGACTTAAGGTATGAAGGGAGTGAGTTTAAAGAGAAAATCTAAAGAGTGAGAGAGGACATCTGGAGACTAGGTATTGTGTCCACATATCTGCACAATACAGGAGAAAGTTCAATATAACTAAAGTTAAAAGAAAGACAAAATAAAGAAATCAAACACACTCCCTGAGTTGGCACTCTGTTGGTTTGCAAGACACAGAGTTGGTGCATTTAAGCTCTATACCAGCACAGATTAGAAATGTATACAAGTAATATTTATGCCTGAGGATACCAAGATACTTAACAATTTACCTCCTTTTCCTGAATGCTCTCAGCTCTTACTCTTTGCACCACTTGTTTACGCGTGTTTTTTTCCTTCTTGGAATCACAGATTTTACTTATTTTTCTCCCAAACATGACGTGTTTTAAAGGGGGAGGATGCATTTTAGGCAGTTCTGCTACAGCACATTAGCAATACAGTAGTGGAGATATAGATCGATGTGTATTTGTGTTTCTCAGATCAGGAGCTGAACTCAAATTGATATCACTGATTCCGAAGTTTTGAAAAATGAGGGTAATCATTCATTTTAACCCAGTATTGAGTGTATTGGAATTTGTATTAAACTCCAACATGAATGAGCTGGTCTCACTGAAGAGCCATTAGTGTCACAGATTGCACTGACAACCACTCTAAAGCCTGCCAAGGCTATTGTCTGTACTCAATGGTGATTTAGCCTGTAAAGGCTGCTGCTACATATCTGAGCTAACATTGACATTGACTTGCCATAGTTACTTTCAAGGATATCGAATCAGCTTTGTGTGTGTGTGTGTGTTTTCACTTCTGCAGTAAAAGAAATAGCATCCTGTTTGTACTACTACTGTCTCAGATATGTGCCAGCTGCCAGAGTCCATCAAACACAATGCAGTTCTGTGTGTTGAGAATCAAGCTAGTATTAAGAAATCTGTCTGTTCTAGTTGAATCTTTCCTGTGCTGCTGTACAAAAACATGTACCCTGGATTATCAGTTGTTAGTTCTATGAAAGCATTTTACATTGTTTAAAAGAGAGTTTTAAACAGAGTTTCTATAGTCAGGCTAATTGAACAATAAAGTGCAGTAATTCCCATGTGTGCATAACGATATAAGCTGCGAGGAATTTTCAGTACTCAATTAATTTCAGAACAGGCCGCTCATTTTATGCTGTTTTTCTGTTTTTCTCCTCTACTGAGAACCTCGGGGGAAGACTTTTGACAGCTGTTATTTGCATAGTTTTCCTAGGAATGATCTTGATGTGTTGACAGTCCTATCCAACTGTTCCTCAGGGCTCTCCAGAGTAATAACTCAGTAAGGTAGACTTAGAACTCACAGGATCCGTCTTATTGCCCATCACAGGCAGTGAGCCGCTGAACTTTACCTAAATACCAACAAAATAAATGGTAGGCAGATGAGACTGAATTAAACCTGACGTAAACTCTTATTTTGCATAGTTGGTTGCAGAGGTTGTGGATTTGATTTCCTCCTGCCAGTGTGGGCCATTAATGTTAAAATAATTTCCAATGCCAGAACAAAACTGTCTACCTGTCTACATTCTACCTTCAATGGACTTGACTGACATCAAACATATTTTTGCCCTGACAGACAAGTGATTCAAGAGACACAGAGAGATGCAAGGTCATGTTGTTCATAGCGTAGTAACTTACATCGAAACAGAGATTCATCTCATGTCGAAAGAGAGAGAGAGAGGCAGAGGTTGACTGAAAACTGTTTTACTACATAGGATACAAGTCAGCAAGTACACACTAAAACCTGTGAGGACATATAAAAATTAAATGGAATAAAAACAGTTCCCCACAAAAACTCTTCCACAGCCCATAAGAGGCCGAGCTCCTCTGTTCTGTCCGCTGTCTTGTAAACAACATTGTGGCAGTTCTTGCAAGACCTCCACTGGGTCTTCATACCCCACTCTTTGATTTTTGTCCTTTTGTGAAGTCCAGGTGGCCAGCTGAGACACTCCAGGTAAACACTTCCCCAAATCCAGAACCCGCCTACCACCTCAAGAGACAAATCTGTCGAAATAACCAAACAGGTGCAAACACAAAACAGTGAACTTCCTCCTCTTGATAATAACATTGTGGCTGCATTTGCACCTCTGCTGGCTTTGTGCCTGTACGAAAATAGAAGCCCTAGTTTATTCAGCCTGACTGCGCTAATCTTGCTGTCTACCATCTTCACAGGTGTACTGTCTGACATTTGGATGCTTTGTTCTCCGTTCATCTAACAGATCAAACTGGCTCACTATATTTGGACAGATGAGTCTAAAGAGACTCTTTGTTTGTCGTGTCCAAAGTAAAATCCTTTATACAGTTCCAGTTTCATCCTGGTACAATATTGTCACTCTGGTTGCACTGGCCTATAGTCACTCTCTCAACTTCTTTAAAAAAAACTGTCAATTCTCTGCAACATAAACACTGACGCTGCCCTCTGTCTCTGCTTACTAACTCCTTCACTACCTTAATGGCAGATTAAATAACAAAGCCTAACCTTGATGAAAAGAGAACATTACTTGTATTTGTCAAGCATCTAAGAATCATTTCAAGGAATCATGATGAGTTAAAATAAGACTAAAAATACCATGAATGACATCACTGTTTTACTGTTTTACACTCAGAATCGTGTTGTGAAATAAATGATGATGTCCTGCGGTTTTTCTCAGTGTTTCTGGTGTGCAATCAGCTCATTCAAAAGACTGCCAGACTGAACCACAGACAATTTGATGCAGCAAAAATAAAAACAAAATACAGAAAGGTGTTACATCTGTGACATTGTACAGTAACTGCACATCAGTACAGGAACTGCAAGAAAAATGTATTTACTTAAACTCATACAAATTACATGCAGTTTCTTATCTTAAACTTACAATGTTTTTTTTTTTTTTTTTTTGGCCGCTTGGGGGCAGCATAAAGAAATGACAAATACGACATTGACATATCGTCAACTTTTAGGTTGATATGGCAAAGTTGTTAACAAACAGTTGCTTATTCACACAGCCAGCAGACAAGGAACAACATTTATTATTCATTTGGAGTCGTGTTTGTGTCCACCAGAGGAATGTAAGTCCAATATCAACCCTCTTTTAGCTCTGTTTTTGGTCTCTACCACCTCCTGAGGGAAATATGTGTTTTTTAGCTGGTAAATTCTCCATTATGTCCACCAGCTAGTGGCTAACTGTGTCTGTCTGCGCAGGTAGTCTACAATGGGTTTTTAGAGCACATGGGAGTCCTGCCAGAAAGCCTTTAGGAAGTCAGGTGTTGTACTGTGAACCATGATCTTAGTAGATTTAGTACCTAAACCTAACCAAACCGCTACTGTTTCACAATGTTAACCACAGTTTGGTTAGGTTTAGGCACCAAAACTACTTGGTGTGGTTTGCAAAAAGATCATGGTTTGGGTTAAAATAGTAAGTTAACCTCCTCACTACATGGACTTTGGCGCTCTTTATAGTACATCACCTGACTTCCTAAAGGATTTCACAATAATGTATGCATACCATTATACGTTGAACCTTTTTTCCTTTTGTGTAATTCTTTATCTACCTTATTTTAGTGTTGGAAAATCTATTGAATATGCAGGAGCTGCAATAAATGCAACTAAATCAGCACTTTTTAACTCTATTTCCATGTTTTCAATTAAGCATGAAATGAAACTCTGCGGTGTCCAGGTTTATAGATGGAGCAATTATCCCGAGCACGGAAAAAAATCTGTCAAAATAAGTTTCAATCCAGTCATTGTGTTTGGAGAAGCTTGTTCTTGTAAATTAAATGTCCATCATATTTCCACACCTGGAATATGTGTGCATGTTTGTCCTATCATTGTTCACCTGCAGGGAACTCCTAATAGCTCTGCTGGCCTTCTAAAACCTAGAGGAGATTAGAGTACTTTCTTTGGTTTGGAGAGACGATGAAATGCTTTTACTCAAATACCAATTACCAAATACATGTATCCATCACGGGTTGAATGGGTCAATTAGGACTGATTTGCCACTCTGAAATTTTGGATAAATATGGGCCCAGCTTCTCCTGCACTTAAACTATTCCCATGACTAAGAACATAATGTACCCCCCTCCAAAGGCCCCAGCGTGCAGCTCATTATCCTCACTGCTGTGGGTCTCTTGAAGGAGAACTACAACCAACTTCTCTCTGATTCATCATCTCTGCAACTACAGCTCTTTTCTTTTTTCCCCCTCCCACCATTAAAGTTTAAACACTGTTCTTAAACTCGGCACAGTATGACTGAAATGAAAAAACAGAAGAAGAATCACTGAGAATAGAAAGTAATGAATTGACACACAGGACGTATTATCATGTTAATACTTTTACATATTATGCTTTTTGTCATTTTTCCGCAATTTAAGACTCGGATGCCTTCTTAAAAGAAGTGACATGTTTTTGACGCCAACCCTCTTTGTTTTGTTCTGAAGAGCGAAGCAGCACATGATCTGATACGAGTGTTAAATTTGGAAATGGAAAGAGTTCAACCGTAACAGTTGCCCTGCTACCTTGGGCAACCAGATTTGGATCGCTATCAAGCATCTGTGCAGTTTGTTTCTCCCTATTGGTCAGCAACTCTTACTATGAAAAAAAGATGGAAACAATGAAACAGGTGAAATAGAGTGCAGAATAAAAAAAACAAAAAAAAAACAATGACCCATCAACATCACTGAGTAACCTACAACAGAAGAGCAGATACTGAGACAGCCAAACTCAAACAAACAGAACCAACAACACCCATTGTTCGTACATGATAGACACATATGACAGGTTGTCATAGCCAGCCTGCACCCTAGCAGTAAGAAAGACTTTACAGGTTAAAAGCTTGTGGGAAGTGCATGTGCTACATGCATGAAAGGATTTTATTTCTCTACCTCGATATACACACTAAGACAATGGAGGCCTAAAGGTTTGAGAAGCAGCCTGTGAATGGAAAGTTACCGGTTTGATCCCTGTACTGCTATCATAAATCTGGATAGAGGAAGTGAAAGAACAATGCTTGCCACTCCCAAATTACCACCGCTGAGGTGCCCTAAAGCAAAGTGCCCGTCTTTCCATCTCTGACACAAACAACAAAAACCCAAGAAGCAAACTCGCTCTCACCCAATAATACAGAAAAACCAGCAATGAGGGAAGAAAAGTCGTCAAAACTCCCTGTGGGCCTCAGATTCACTTAGCAGCAGTTTCACACTTTCACTAACAGATTCCCAGCATGCAACAAGAAAGACAGAAAACGAGAGAGAGAGAGAGAGAGAGAGAGAGAGAGAGAAGTACTGTACGTCTGCCTGTATGTGTCTGTCTTGATGTCGGTTGATGTATAAATGGTGTGCTCTCCTCTGTACATTTTTCAGGTGGCTGTGACAGGGGCACCCCCGGGGCAGGACCCATGAGGAGTCATAGAAGATGCTCACAGCCTGGGCGCTTCTGCTCTTCTTAGCCATGTGGGTGAGAAGCACCTCTGGTGGCCCGCTCTCCTTCAGAATAGGTAAATTGTACGACAAAATCACAATATTGTACAGTCTTGTAACAGTGGAAAAACGGCTGCCCACCCATGTTGATCCTGGAAGTCTTTTTTTATTGGTTTAGAGGCGTTACAACTCACACTTGCAGGATGTTCATATACTACATGAATAAAATGATGTTCTTTTTCATATTAATTGAAAAGTCTGTGAATGAATGAATTTCAATTTTTAATGATCGAACTTGAGTTTCAATGAAATTACTGTAAAGTTACAGTCTCTAATGGCAAAATTGGCTGAGAAAAGTCAATCTTAAGTGCTACACCTATACCATAGACATCTATAACAACCAGCCAATATAGGGATTCATTTAAACACTTAAGTTACATGTTTATTATAACTGAGAATAGCTGGATTGAGAAATTTCATAATGTATATACTTTTTACTGTGTATTCATTCATATACAATAATACAGCTTTGGCTGAAAATAAAACCGTAATTAGCTGAAATTAGCTGTTATCATATAGTGAGTTACTGAACATGGATCTACAATCAGTAAAAGTCAAAGTCTAGCAGAAACCACTGTGCTATTCTGTTTCTGGAAATAGTGGCAGATCGGTGGACCAAGGCTGAAACTGACTGGACTTTGCATCTGGCAACAGGGCATGGTTCAGAAGTCTCATAACCTGCCAGAGTCTGTTGTTAACCAATGGGAGTTGTTCCTTCTTGTTATTATTCTCCTACAGTCAGCAGGTCTGTGACACTCTGTCACTAGGTCCCTGTCTACCAAAAGTTTGACTGACTGTCTCTTTATTTATGTATAGACCCCTTGTCTTAGGTGGGAAACGGTGTGTGTGTGTGTGCGTACTGTATATAGAAACAGATGGGAAGTAGAGGTAAAGATAGATATTGAGAATGAGATTGATTCAAGAGCTCACAGACTGTGATCCAGTCATGGTCTCTCAGTGGCTGGCTTTAAATTTATAGCACGGTTGTCAACTTTCAGGAACAGCTGAGAATGAGATTTGTTGTCAGGGGAGAAGGGTGGAAGTTAATAACACAAAATCAGTATACCAATGCCCAAGTGGTTTTTATAAGGCTATTAAAACATCAAGTAAACACAAACAGTGCATTCAAAATGTTAACGTTTCTTAAGACAGAGCAGAAAAATGAAAAACTATTGAAAACAAATAGTCTGCCTTTGTGAAAACTAGCCTCCTCTGGTGTCATAGACTCAGTTCTCAACATGATAAAGATACAGTGCATATTTTCTGGAGAAATGAGTTTCAGTAATGGTGAAAACATTGTTGAGTTTAACTCAGAGAAAGTCCCAGTCTCACAGGCTCATAAATGCATATTGAAACTTTAATGCAGCCTCTTCTTGATCTTTCCCTCCTCCCTTTACTTCATCTTTGAACAGTATCAATCATTTCTTATTTGTGAACAAAACATTTTTTGGGTGGTTTGGCATACGATGCCTCAAACCATCTTCTGTATATTGAAAACATCACAGCTTCAAAGTTTAGTGTATCAACAAGACCAAGAACAAATCATCCCTTGTTCATGAGTATTGTTGGATAAATGACTAACAGCCCAATGCCTCTGCTTTCTCTCTGCACTCTCCTCCACCCTCCACCTGATTGTACAAAAGCACCTCCGCTGCGATGGTGGTTTATGTTTATCTCAGTCATGTTGCATCGTTGATGGATAATTAGGCAGTTGGCCTGTTTTTCCTTTTCTTCTAATGTCATCTTTGCACAGCACCAGCCTCTTTGCCAGTGTACTGTCAGTATGTGTTTGTGTGTGCTCTGCCTCTGTTTGTGTGTGTGTGCGTGTGTGTGTGTGTGTGTATTTATGCACAAGGCACATGTACAAGACATAGATATGCACAAGCACAGACACACGCAGCCACACACACATTTCAAAGCACACCAAGGCACGCAAACAAACACATACCCCCAAACACCACCACAAACTCCTTGCCATTTGCGCTCCAGGAGATGGTATTTAACATGGCTGTCCCTCGAGTCCTGCCTGGCTGGCATAATGTCACTGTCTGGCCTTCTCTGAATGTATCAGGGCCAAAAACAACCTCCTGCCCCTGCCACATTCCCCGCCAGGACCATCCAGCAGCCAGCAGCAAGCTAAGTGTAGGTGAACTGAGGAACTTCTCTTTGTCTCTGCTGTGTATTTGGAAAATCCGGGGATAAAGTGGACTTTTGTTCGTAAATTAGTTGTCATGTACGGTAGGTCTATACGCCCTCTGATAGACTTTCTGATTGGGAAGTACAAATAAAAGTCTTTTATGGCTTTTTTTTTACTGCTGTAACTTGCAGTGTTGTTGGAAGTTTTTGTAGAGTAATGAAAGATTCATTACAGCAATATTGACTGGAGAGAGTATAAATAATTGAATTTGCTTCAGTATTGCTTCTAACAAGAAATACCACACATTACAAGTGAAGTGTTAACAAATCATGAATAGTATAATTTAATACAGTATATTAGGTAAAATCAATTCACAAAATACTTTGATGAAAGAACATTCTGTTGAGAAGACCTCTTATTATTTCAGACACGGGGCTACATAACATGTAAAACGTTTCAACAAGAACAGGTACTGCATAATATTACATGAAAAATCCCTGTTCACTACCATATGGTGCAGCTTGTTGTTGTGGGTGGTATTCCCCCATTAGTTAAGTGAAAGAGCATCTGCCGTTTAATATGATCCAGCCAATAAGCCGCTGCTTATGCTAACTTGGAGAAATCATCTTCCACACACACACACACACACACACTGTGAACTGATTAATACAGGGAGTGAAAATCTAGGAAAATAGTCAGGAGAACCACATGATCCTTCATTAGAGCTGCATACATCAGCACTGCCAACTTTGTCTTACACTGCAGAGCCCGCACTCTCCAACCCATAAATGCACACACACACACACACACACACACACACACAGCCTCTGTCCAGTTCAATATCAGAATATAAAAGCCAATTATCTGCTATTCGTAAACCAAAGGCAGTTGGAGATTTCATAGGAGATGGATTTCATTTCTTACTGAAATTAATAATTAATAAGAAAAGTAGAAGATGTGTCTAGTGTTTATTAAAAAAATCCAGACAGGCACTCACATCAGGTTCTCTTATCTCTCTGAAGCCCACAGAATGTTTCCTAGCATTGGGCGTCACCACAGGGAAGGCCTCCCCCTATGAGACCAACACTAAATATAGCTGTTGGCACCCACTGGGTGTCGGCTCACTCAAGTGCTGTGAAATTCCCTCGGCAGATATCCTTTCTCTCACTTTAAATGTGCTGTCTGTGAGCAAGAGAGCAAGATATTTCATTTTTAGAGCGTGTATAGTCCCTCGTTAACCAGAGTAAGGATTAATATTGATTGTTATGGAAAAATCTGTTGTAAGCATACTTGTTTTGTATTGCATTACATGATGCATTATGCCCTTGAATGGACAAATCAAGGGCCGCTTTAAATGTTTCTCACTGTACTTCAAAGGTAATTAAACAACTTCTGTCTGGGTTGTTCCACAGTAACATATGAATAATAGAAATGATTTTGACATTGAAGAGAGATATTCCTTTCTTTTTAAAACCTCTGAACTTGCTAAATATTTATATATTGATCAATTGGTGTCTGTTTTAACTGTGTGCATGTTGTTCTACTATTAAATCTATCAACATGTAGGTTGTTTAATTGATTATCATTAAATCTAATTTCAAGACATGAATACATAGTCAGTATACTGTTTACTTGGAATGAGTTATGCAAAGGGCGGCAGGGGAATGGAATTTAACCCCCCCCCCCCCCCCAGATATTTTACTGCCACTGACATTTAATAAATAATCACTTTCTTATTATTTGGTCCTCAGGGATAACAGGCTGTCTATGTTTGTTGGTTATTTGCCCATTTTTTCATAATTTTTTTTAGTTAGTCTAGTCAGGGTCACAGTGGCAACAGGATGGGCAGAGCAACCCATGCATAATTTCCCACAGCACCTTCCTCCAGCTCTCTGTCTGATCCCCATGTGCTCACAGGCCAGCTGGGAGATGTAATCCCCCCAGCATGTCCTACGTCTGCCCCTCGGTCTCCTCCCAGTTGTACACCTCCAGAAGGAGAGGCCCAGGGGTGTCCTTAGCAGACGGCTGAAAGTCATCAACTTGCTCCTCTTTATGTAAAGAAGCAATAGTTTCATACTGCAGTCATCACAAATTGCTAAACTTAACACTGTACCACATAGAGTGAATTATATATTGTATTACACAGCAACACAGTATTATCACAACACCTTTGAGAAAACAGCTGGATTTTTTGTAGTCAACATTGTTTCAGATGCTGCAACATCTGACAAACAACAGCATGTTAATCAATTATGTAACTAATGATGTTTGCATTAGTTCAGGCAAGACGTACAAGTCATGTCATCAGCTGACAATCAAGTGATTTATGTAAATAATCTCCAATCAAGTTTGACGCCTTATTAAGACAACTCGTAATGACATTCTAACTCTATATATATATATATATAAGTTAAATATATATATGATTTGTATTACAGCTAAATACTGGGACATGTACGCTGTGTGGAACCTGCTGCTGTTCTCACAAACACACACTGCAAGAGATCCAGCCTGAGGCTTGTTAAACACAAAATGTTCATATTTCTTTACATTACTCTAAAAAAACACTTACAGAGCATCACTGAGTACTGAGGGAGCAGCAACCAGACTAGCTCCACAGGAAAAAGTCAGACAAATCTTTCTTTGCCTCTTTGCTCCCTTTTCCACACTCAGTGGGAGAACACGATAGTGGATTCTCGGTGGGCTAAATTCAATTGGCTCCGCTTTTGCAGCAACGGAGGCTGAGCCTGCACCGTCTTTACCCAGCCTCCCAAGACTGGCATCACTGAGCTGTTAGTCAGGCTGGGACGCAGTTAATGGTGAGATAGATGTAAGGAAGGCAAAACGTACTGAGTATGATGTAGTGTTTCTCACTGGAGACACCCCTTGTTAAGTAAATATAGTGGAACTGCAGGAGCTCTCTTTCTTTAAGTTGTAGCCTCAGGTGAAGTCCTGATAAATATGCATTTGTGTGTGTGCTACCTAGAAACACAAACACCTGTAGCCATACATTACACACAGAAATACCAAATTAGACTTTGTGGTTATGTGATTTGTGACTTTGTTTTAATTCAGTCAGACTTGACACTCAATTTTGCAAAACTCCGGATCACATTCAACATTCAATTTCACATTTAATGTCAGCTTTTTTAAAATGATTTATACAAAGAATATTTGTGCATGGCAGCTACAGTATGGTGAAGGTATAGTAAAGCTTAGGCAAGTACAGTAAAACTACTCATAGTAGTTATGGTTTTGAAAATAGTTTTATTGTTTCAAACTTTGGTCTCCGGCATGACATACTACATGCTCATCTACTACACTACTGAGCTGGTGTGTGTGCGTGTGTGTGTGTGTGTGTGTGTGTGTGTGTGCGTTTGCATGTAAGTGTTTGTTCATGTATGTGTACCGTATGTGTGTCCAGTCACAAAGGGTGACCAGTGAAATTTAGGCCCACAGGTAGAGTCTAATAGCGTAATTAGTCCTGCTGAGCTAATACCCACAATCCAGCAGCACCACACTGTCAATTTCCTCAGTTCAACCCCATGCACACTCACAGTGACTTATTAAGGCTGGCTGCTAGAACCACCACGGCTGAGTCATTGTGCCCTTGCCTCCAGTCAGGTTCATTTTGCCCTCATAGACTCTTAACTTCAGATGGCATCTATGAACTCATTCAACTCACTGTTACTGGAAGAGCAGGGCAGATAGCATGTTGGGAGGGAAGGGGGGTAAATAACTGTGAGGGAAGTATCCCGCGTCGCTTTGAAATATCCTTTGAATTGTAGCCTTAGTTCCTATGAAATGAAACTTTCACACGTTTCTTATGAACGGAGGCTAAAGCAGAGACTGATGTCCAGCAGAGTAGCCATGTGAGGAGACGTCAAGATTAATCTCCCTGCTTTTAATTACTCAGCCATGTGCTGTGCGAGTCATTAGGTTAATGACACTCAGACATGTGTACTCACAGACCTGAAGCTACAGGGCACATCTGAGCTAAACCCCTTTTAAGTTGACCACCTGTTACAAGACCCAACTGCCCAGTTGTCTCTGTTTAACTCAGATGCCAGCAGAGGTAATGAGGACATGTCAGAAAGAAAAGGGAGCTTAATTACAGAACAGTGTGTGTGTGCCTGGACGCGACAATGTTCATTGTTACCGGATATGTTTCCTCAAAAGTAAGTCCCCCAATTCGAAATTGTTTGTTCAGGATTTTTTGGGAGGAAATAATGTGGATGTGAGTAGAATGCAGCCCATGTACACGCAGAGACAAATCTCAACCTCGGGCGTCGACTGAAAGAGCGAGATTTTATGATTAATCTCTAAGGTTTTAATTACCAGGGCAGGTGCTGGGACCAACCGTTAAGTTAATGGCACAAATGGCAGATAGGAGTGATGTTATGCAATTATGCATACTACTTTGCTCATGAGCCTACTGCATAAATTATTCAGTAAATCTGATAAAGTCAGATTTACTTTGCACAGGCATGTAGAGTGTGTGTACACTTTGTTTCGATCACACACACACACACACACACACAAAACACACCCTCCTGCATTAATGGATCCTCACTGGGATTGATAAAGACAAACTCAAATTAATGTTTGCTCATTTGCCTATGCACATGTGCACATACTCTAGATGCGCTCGTGGAAAATGCTTCCCTCTCCTCAGCTACATACAAACATGAAAACATTGGTACTTAAATTATTAACAAACTAATTACAAGCTGCAGGGTGGTGTTTGTGGATGTGTAATGGAGCTTGTCACATGCTGAGACGAAAGGCATGAGCTTGATTCATATAAAATAGTGTGAGCGCTTTACAGTCCCATAGTGGTGTAGAATGAAGGTCATAACCAGGGCATTGTTGCAGAACAAACATGGCTGAAGTTTAAATAGAATGAGGAAAATGCTCTTATATCAGCCTATAGCCTATGGATCATCCTTTAAATATTATGTGTGGCTACGGATCAATTATTTACACTGAATGGTTGGAGTAATGCGATATGGAATGTACACAAGAGAAATAACTCCAGTTGCACACTTAAATTGCTTCATCAAATGTTACCATAATCAGTTAGAGCAATTATAACATTCGTTTGCATCTACAGTAAACAGAACCCCTGTGAGGTATCTTGAAGCTGCAATACTTTATAGGATCAGTGATACAAGCGACAGTAGATATGATAGGATATGTGCACACTTAAATGCAACCATGTACAATAAATACTACCTATGTGAAAGTTGGGATATTGTGAAGAAGACTGTGTCACTGATGTGCTGAATGTATGGTGTTGTCTACCCCTATTTACATAGTGTGATGTCTAAACAAAAACTTAACCTTGTTCAACCAAATCTCACACTCCCCTCCACTGGATCCATCTGGGACAAACCCTTGATGCCAGCCTATAAAACCAACAAGGTACCAGCATCTGTTACCCTCTGGATTATGGTAAAACTTTGCTGTAGCAAACTCTCGTTTATCTACTGCTAACCTTCCTCTTATGAAGGTCCTTGCATAATTTTTAAGTCGTATCTACTACTTTGCAGATGATATCCACTTATTCATGTTCTTTAAGCCTTAAAGGATAGGTTAACATAATTTTAAGATTGTTTTAAAACAATACTCACATGCCCAAATCCACGTTGAAACGGTTTTTGCTTGCTGCTCATATTGGCCATTAAAAGATGCCTTCCTAATACGCTTCCAGTGGAAGAGATGGAGGACAAAATCTACAGTCCTCGTTCCGTGCAAAAATACATTCCAAAGTTTATCTCAATGTCAATCCAATATGAGGCTTAAAGTTACTGTTTTTGTATATCAGAATTCCCTGTTTGTGTTTCCATGATTTCATGCTGAGCTGCTGTGGAGGGATTGGAAGATGCTCTCTTGATTTGACTCTCTTGAACTCACACTGCTGAGGCCTCAAATTAACTTCAGATAAAATATGGGATGTATTTTTGCACAGAATGAGAGCTGTGGAGTTTGTCCCCCATCACTTACACAGGAAGCCCATTAGGAGGGGAGCGTTGAGGAGGAATGATTTCAGCAAGTAAAACCTGTTTCGATGTTCAGTTGGCACCTGACTATTACAGTTTGAAAAATTGACAATTTTTTTTTTTAAATGTCAAAAAATTGGCAATATTACACAATTGTGTTAAATGTATAATGTGTCAAGAATTTGATAGCAAATGATTTCTTGCAACTCAACACTGATAAAATTAAACTTACTGTTTTTGCCCCAGTCAGCCATCATCTTACCTCTAACATGAAGGAAACCAGATCTTACCTCAGAAAGTTAGGTGGCACATTTGACCAGCAGATCAGAACGCTTGATTCATTCCTATTTTTCTATATGAAGAACACAGATATGACATTTTATCTCAACCTGACATGGACATAATCACTCATGCATTTATTTCATATCGCTTTGATGATTTTATGTCCCTTT
>SEMN01001143.1:0-96422 GCA_005408345.1 Macquaria australasica
TATTGTCATCCTAATTAGTTACCATCCTCTCACTATGGGGTAGCCTAGATGAGAAAATGTAGGAAGTTTACTTGCTGGTAGAATTACTCTGAATACCTTGATAATACCAAAAGATGCCATCAACAGTAGCCCTCAACATGATGTATTCTGAAGGTATTAGAGAAAGCAATCATCAGTGTTAAGAGTAATGAAACATTGATTATTTCTCTCAGCAAGGAGCACAAAAGTAAAACTGCGTTTGTAAGTAACTAAGTGTGTATTTTAGTGTAACAGTGCTGTTGAGGCAAGAATTTGCTGGACTGTATTTGAACCCAATTTGTTTGAAATCACGTGATTAGTGAAGTTAACTACCAAAACTTTGCATGAAGGTACGTTATTGGACAAGGAGCAGTCTTGATTTGCATGCAATCACATGATTCAACAAGCACTGACTGTTCACCTAATGTGCATGAAAGAGAGAATGACCACAATTAGCCTATCCACCGTGGCAGTCTGCACCAGTGTGGAAAAAGAAAGCATTACTTTTTTAGTAGGTAATGAATAATCAATAATGCTGCATGACAGTAGTGGCAGGAAGAAGACTGCTTTGCTCACTGTCTTTGTTAAGGTGTGTGTGTGTTTCAGTGTATCTGAAATGCATGCGTTTACATTGAGAGTTTTATCCTTTCACTCCCTCAGGTGTCACAGGGAGGGCAGAGGGATAGGATGACCTGACGAGCCCTGGCTGCAGCTCCTCTGCAGGCGGCTGATAAGCTCTTACACAGTTGTGTGAAACTTGTAGGCGGGGTAGGAGGCTGCAGGCTTCCTTCAGATCTGTGCATGACATAGCTATAGGGTGACAAGATTTGATGCTTTACTGGTGATACAGTTCTATATCTTTGCCACTTTCATGCAACCAAGAGAGACAGACAGATGGGGAAAGGGAGGGGTGTGACGTGTGGGGATGCACGGTTAGGGGGTGTGAGTGTGAGCCATGATGAGAAAAAATAAGAAAAAGAGTAGCAGGAAGAGGCAGAGATAGAAGGGGAAGAAGGTAGGTACTGGGGGAGGGAGGAAGAGACCGTTGAAATGTGAATTTAGTGCCGCCAAAGAAACCAGGGCTGCACCGCTGCCTGTAATTGGATTGGCTCCCTTCCCAAAGAACCCCCCTCCCCTGCCCTCTATCTCCCGCTTCCCCATTCAATCCCCCTCCTCCTTCCCTCCCCGCACCACCCTCTTGCTCTCCCCGCAGACCAGCTCCTGTATATGCTGCTGTTTCCTGGGCTTTGCTGGAGCATGGCAAAGCAGGGAGAGATAGTGTTGGCGGATACCGCTGCCTGTGGCTGGCTTTTGCAGGGGATTGATTGAGGAAGAGGGGTTAAGAGGGTGGGGGAGTAAGCAGACACTAAGGTGAGGAGAATGCATATATAGTGGAAACAATAGCACTACAGTTGTGAGCCTCATACTGTACAGTATATGTAGCACTCACATGCTGTGATCACGTGTACAGGGTGTGAAGTGCTTACATTTTACTGTGTGATGTAGGATCAAACAAACAAATCTATATTTTGTGAAGGTGGAGTACTCTCATTCCCAACCTAAAATGAAACCTAGTACTATCATACAACAGTTATGTGATAAATGTGTAGTCTGAGTGTCATGAGGCTTTCAGAAACTGGTTGTGGACTTCTGGGTGGCACCCCTGGAGGCAGTGATTGATTGTGGAGGCCAGCAGATGTTCACCTCAGCAGAAAGCTGCTAGGGGGCAATCAATATTCTGGGCCTTTTTCTAGCTACAGTGAAACCAGTTCAAATCAGGACCAAACATGACCAAAACTAGACCTTTAATCCACTCTTAAGCTAACATTCGAAGATGTTACACTGAGCTTGTTAAATTCTAGACCTAGATTTACATTGATACTCACCAGGCTATATATTATACTTACCAGGCTCCATCATATACGTTATCACTCATATGTAGCCGGAGACCAAAAGACTGCTACAGGGTTCTGCGGGTCAAATTATAGAGATAGGCAATCTGCTATGCAGTTTATTCTGGATACACATTACCCAAGAATTGCATCATCTAAATTGGAATTGGCTGTGTGTGGTTCACTTTGTGCTTAAGCACAGACATATCCCACACGGGGACTGGGATTGGTGGGAAGCAACGACGGCATTAAGGAGGAGAGGAGCTGCGGGGAGCACTGCCTTTGACATATATGGAGATGGAGAGCACGGCTGCACATGTAAAAGTGGATGTTGAAAGGCATCCCAGCAATAGATGAATGGGGAGGTTAAAGCAAGCTCAGCAGAGGCACATTCAGGATTCCCCTGTTAATCAGAGTCAATTCGCAGACAGTGAGAATGAACATCCTCCATCCCAGTTCTCTCATACAGAGCAGCAGGGGTTAAGAGCTATTGAAACTGAGACCAAAGGGATGCATTCCCAGATGGCATCATCTCTTGCATTCTACATTCAGCAGAGTTACTCAGGTCTATATAGGTTTATTTATTAAATCATGTAATATGGAATTCAGTCATGAAGTCATGACATGAAAATATATCTACTTGATAAAAATAGCTGTCTTTAGTCTTTAGACTAGTATTTCCTCAATATTTGCTCTTGCACTGCAAGCTTTGTTTTCTTTATTCAAACACCACAAATAATGGTGGTGGATGTGAGTGTTGAATAGAAGTCAGGGTTGATTAGTGGTGTTGTATCAGCAGTAAACCATGGATGAAAAAAATGCTTTCCGGCTCTTTATCCTTCAAGCCTTCAACCATGATGTGCTGCTTTCGGCCTAATTAATTCTTGTCATCATGCCCTGATGAATAATCAGGAATTGGTTTGGATGATGTCCCTGGCAGCTGAAGGGGACAACTTGAAGGGGTGGTTCAGGTGTTTAACTGGACCGGTCCATTTGAACTGGTTAACGTAGCAGAGGGTGCATGGCTGACTCACCTGGCTCCCACACTGGCCTGAATAGCAGCAAGGATGTGTGTGTTGCGCAGACAGTACTGGAGTGTTGTTGAGGGTAGCAGCTGATCATAGAGCATAAAGTGTTGAGGACTTAAAAGGCTTGTAAATGCAGGCAGCTGCTCCTACGGGGCCCTGGTGGACAAGTGGTCAAACACCCCCTCCAACCCCTCTCTCACCCCTCTATGCTGTGTTCACTCCCAATAAGCCTCAGAGAGTTAGTCCTTGGATTCATCACCCTCATAATGTGATCTGAGAGCCTTGCCATTCTGTTGCCTGTAAACCCAGAGGCTGCTCACCTGCTTGACTTGTTCAGGCCCTGCTTTGGTGTGGCCTGGCTTAGCCTGGCCTGGATTTTTATGTGGAAATGAGGGATCAGCTAGGCAGATTTGTTGTCACTCTGTTCTCCAACCCCTGGGCTCTGTGTTTGCTGTAGCCCACCTGGATTATATACCTGGTCCAGGCCTTCCAGCACACTGACAAATATGGAGAAGTGCGCCCTGCTGGCTGGAAACCTGGGAGCGACACCATCATCCCAGACATTGAGAAGAGCAAAGAATTCTTCTCCAAGCAGTAAATGTGAAGCTGACTTCCTAACTGTAGCATTTTCCTTCAAGAGATGTATCTCATGGCGTCCAAAGTATTAAACCCAACAAAATTTCAGATCAATCCTTTTGTTGCAAATCTATCTTTGTATGTCCATCCATCCATCCATTTTCTTCCACTTATCCGGGGCCAGGTCGTGGTGGCAGCAGGCTAAGCAGGGTTGTCCAGGTGTCCCTCTTCCCAGCAACGCTTTCCAGCTCCTCCTAGGGGATCCCAAGGTGTTTCCGGACCCGATTACATAAATAATCCCTCCAGCATGTTCTTGGTCTACCCCGGGGTCTCCTACCAGTTGGACATGCCCGGAAAACCATGTCTAATCAGCATGTGTTTAAAACAAGCATTAAGCAGTTATAAACAGTACATTTGAGTTTCTACCTCCACTGGCATCGCAGACTGGTTTTAGGGATCTGTCCAGTATATAATTAGTAGGGCGACTTCATAGTCTCAAGCACTGAAATTATAGTTTTGTTCCTCTTCCTTTTTTCCTTTTTGTTCCTTTTTTGGCTAGAGAGGAAGGAGAGAGAGGAAGAGAGAGGAGGGCAGGTGGGAAAAGACAGAGATGGAGACACAAAATGATAGACAGACAACCAGAGAGAAAGAGGGAAAGAGGCTCTAACTAGCACTGAATGGAAGCCCATCCTGTTTCCTCAGGGGTACAAATTACTCTGAGAACAGAACTGAGGGGGTCCATCCCCTAAACCACACAAACACACACACACACACACGTCATATATGAAGTATGATATGAACATGAACCCCGTTCATTTCACTTTATTAACAACTTTCACTTGTTGTTTCCAGTTGTTCATTAGTGCCTCCTCATGGGATTGCAAATAAACAACCTAAAAAGTATTAATCGTTGTAATGGCTTTATTATACATCTCCATTGTCACTCTATGACTTGCATTAACCTTGAGCTGACATGAAAAGAAATACAATTACAAGTGAAAAGCGTTGTCACAATTGCCACCAGGTAGAATTTGCTTCCAATCATCATACACACAAATTGTTATTTCTCACTGAATGCCTTCTATAATAACCATTGCATCACTTTGTTTCAGATTGAATGGTGTGGTCCAATTAATCCCACACAGAACAAATAATTGCATCCTTTTGTTAAACCACTGTCTTTGTTTCATAAAATTAAATGAAAACTACCCTGCTCAATACACCTGTTTATGAAGCAGGCAACTAACATTTCGAACTTAGCAAAATGACAAATTGACAAGTGGCATGGAGACATAAGGAGCATTTTAGCTGAAATGACAGCTGCCAATATTTATCCATTACATTCATCTTCAGGACTCTCCCTGCTTTTTAATCATGTTAAACTAAGCAATACAGCCTCCGTTTGCCCTGCGGCAACAGCTGGGAGCCAAGCATAGCCTGCAGAAAGTACTTTTGCTAGTAAAAGAACATTTTCCCTCCCAAAACAACACACAGCACTTTCTCAAAGAGGCTGAACCAAATGTCCTGCAGTAAAATCAGCACTATCTGGATAAGTGCAAATAGAGGTAAAATGTATTTTCTGTCATTACCTGGACCTCATGGCATCTGTGGATGCCAGCTCACAGACTGTCAACCATCCTTCTAACCTCTACAGCCAGACAGGATGACCAATAAATATTATCTTTCAGTTCTTCAGTTATGAAGGCCTTCTTTGTGCTTTGTGGGGAATACCGTCTGATCAGCAGGTGGTCTGAACATCTATAAAGAACTTCAGTAGAGCCTGAAGCTTTAAGACCTCCGTCTTATCTGTAGAAACAATTTTTATAGTAGATGTTATGATTTATTTCCCTATTTCACTTTATTGAGGCACTTCTGTGGTATTCTAAGTCTGGAAGAATTACAGCATTTGTGCTTTGAATTTATTTGCATGTGTATGTATGGGTATGGGCTGTGGGTGTTTGCGTTTGGAGGTGGTTGCCATAGGTGTTTAATTACCATAACCATCCATAGTCTAGTTAATGACTGGCTTGTTCATTGAGTTGTGGACTGGTAGGATGTCTGCGTGACCTTTCGGAAACCTGGCCTCCACTTGACCCCCTCCTGCTCAGTCCTTAACCCTGTGCCAGATGAAGAGGCGGCCGGTGGCAGCCCCAGGCTTCGGCAGCAGGCTGTGTCTTTTATGGCTGTCTTCAGAGTACAAGCCTCTCTATTTGCCAGACCTGGTCCAGGCTCCTCTGAACACTTGACTGTTAAAAGGCCAGAGGAAGACTGAGAGCCCCTGCCGTTCCATTCATCCAACCCTTATATCTGCTTTTTCCTTCTTAGTCTCTCTCTCTCTGTCTCTCTCTTTCTCTCTCTCTCTCTCTCTCTCTCTCTCTCTCTCTCTCTCTCTCTCTCTCTCTCTCTCTCTGTGTGTGTGTGTGTGTGTCTCATTCCCTCTTTCTTTTCATAGCAGTGAGTTAAATGTAGCCTGGTCAGTCAACCCGCTGTCCCCTCTCATTTTCCTTCTCTTTTCTTCTTCCCCCCTCATTCCTCTCTTTCTTCCTGTCCCTTTCTGTCTCAGCCTCCCAGTCTTTTTCTCCTTCTCTTCCCTGCTCAGACTATTACAATGACACAGCCTACCCTGCAGTGATCTCATTAATCACATTCAAACAGCTCTCTGTTGCTTTCTCCCCTTCTATCTGCCTCCCTCTCCATTCTCTTCCTCTAATTGCTTGCTCTTTTCTCTGCCAGTGTCTCAAAGGAAGCGTTTTTCATTATCTAACAACAAGAGACAAATACTCATACAGTGCATACATTTTGCTACCGATGGATTTTATACATGTAGGCTTAATTTAGCCGGAAGATATGCAGTAATATGCATCCGTGCCAATGTAGTCAAATCCCAAAAGGCACAAAGACAGAATCATATGTCCATAAATATATTGTGCGCAACTTATTTATTAATTTATCACCAGGATCACAGTGTTTTCATTTTAGTTATTAGATTTGTTATTGGCAATGTCTTCTCTTTTTTTAGCAAACAAATTACCCTGTCGAGTGCGTCCCATAATTGGACTTAACTTCATGAGTGAGATTAATTAACCCATTGTTGATTAGAGGCACTTTTCACCAGAGACTGTGTGTAGAAAGAACATAGCTGTAATGCAGTTTTTTCAGCATATTATCTTGTTGATGGGGCTGCAAATTAAGTTGATGGCAGAATTATTTACTCTGCCCATGAAAATTTTTTCATGTTTGGAAGTACTTAAGGGAAAAGAAGACATAGATCTTGGCTGTGTTGCTCACATGCAGAGTCTGGGAGTCATACTATGCCTGTGGCAGTGGATTGTGTGGGTTTTACCAATGTTGGGAGCAGTAGTGTCATTAGGACTGGGAAGCCACATCAAACGCTACTGACTACCCAGATCCATGTCTTCCTGGTTAGGCGGAAAGATTAAACAAGTGAAAATAGGCTATATATTCCCACGTTCCTCTTAGTAAGAAGTAGCCTTTCCCATTCTTATGAATATGGTATTTCTACCCCACGCATCTTGGCAATCGAATGTTTTATTTGCAATAAAAACACAAGAAATATAGGTCCAAAAATTATGCAAGGGAGCTGTGTTGTGAGGCAGGGCCTCGCAGCCTATCAATATTCTTGTTTAGTCTGCAGCCAATGTCGGCACCACAGGGAGAACATTTGAAATTCATAGAACTTCTTATCAGTTGTTGCGTCGCTGTTATTGATCTGTTACTGTGGAAACAGCATAGTACAGGTTTAGGCCTTGTTATTTTTTTCTTGCCTGAGGTATAAGTCTCAGAGCTCCAATGACTTCCAACAGTTCTACCAGTCAAAGAGAAAATTTCTCTCTCTGTCAAATGAACTTTAAGTACTCAGTGCTTGACTTTTGTCCTCTGAGTTGCCAGCTGGCATGGAATTTGAGTTTTTTTCTTCTTCAATTTCCCCGCTGACCTTGCTGAAGTACACAGAGAGGAAAGGGACAGACAGAGAACGAGTAAACATCTTTAGGACAGAAAAACCCCAGAAATAGATTAGCGAGCAACGTCTGTCAAAGTGGATAGCTGGCTCAGTGCCAAGCTTTATTGATTTGCTTTACAAAGCACTTGAATGGGCCAGATAACTGTGATTAGCCAATTCATTACTGCTGGCTCTCAGAGTGGTCCAAAATTAGATAAAAGGGGGAAAAGGAAGGACAGAGGGGGAGTGAGAGCAAACTATTACTTTGTAAACTTGCACAGAAACTCTAACAGTGGCCCACAACAGTAAAGGAATCTTTTTGAAGTTCCTGATGAATTTTCCCTATTTTACATGCATCGTAATGATCATCCTCATTAGAAGCAGTTACGAAACGAAAAAAAAGAAAAACATGCATTGTTTATGTGTTTGATAGCATGCATAATGATTCTAGATTACTCAAGCAACCAGAACAGCATTCCTCTCATCTACTTTGCAAATGTGTGCTTCCATTTCAAGAGCCTTTTCAAGTAGTACAGCACCAATGGATCTCAGAAATGAGAATTGTTTTGGCTTTGATGATATACTAAACTGTTCTCTGTGCAAAGGCAAACTGAGTGTGACAGCGACTAATGTTTCTGTCTGATAGGGAGACAGCTTTACTGCTCCTCTGTCTCCTACTTCATACAAGACAGCAGCAGTTATCAGGGCCCTTAGAGTTAAGCTTGTCTGGGTGACAGCATTGTTTAATGCTTTTCTATGATCACACAGTGTTTACAGGAAGCTTTTATGGGCTCTACACAAATAATTTCTTTGATATATGCTTTCTGACATTGTACAGTCATCTGGTTATCATTTATTATGAATGTCATGACAATAAGAATTAGGAATTGTAGTAATACGCCACGTTCCTTCTTGATGTGACATTAAATAGCACATCTGTCCTGTTTTCCTTTGAGATACTCCTGTTTACCTCTAAAACCTGGACGTTGAATCTCTGACAATGAAGGATTGAGCCAAGCATGCCTTTATCATTTCCCCTGATTATCCTCCAATTTCCTTTCTGCTTTTGTTCTGCGCACACTCTCTTTCTCTCACTCTCTTCATCTCTTGCACTCTTACCGTAGGGCTGTCAAGTAACTCCAGCTAGCCATCAGCCTATAATGAACAGTGATACGTAGTGGTGTAACAGAAACGAAGTTGATCCGTGATATGGCATATGAGCCGCGGATTATTTGCAAAATTTCACCATCATAGTGTAAAATACAGTTTTTTCTGCCAATGTTAGTATAGAAATGAATAATTCTCTAAATCTCGATGCAGAGTTGCAGTGAATAGATAGATAAGACTGATGCGTGCTGTTTTACTCTGAAGCGCAATGATTGGGTTAGAGAAGAGCGACTGATTTAAAAGCTTAGCTTCCCTTTAAATGCTTTTGCCTCCATTGAGCGAAGTTCCGTAGCTATGACTTCAGGCATTTTCAGGGAAACTGGGCGTGCTTGTCATCATAGAAATGGTGGTGACTACAGAGAGAAAGGCGACTACATCAGAGCCAAAGTAACGCATTTTTAAATTAATTCAACTCTTTTTTTTTTTGCTGATCCGAAAAATGATCTGATCCGTGACTCAGGTATCAATAGGGGTGCAACTGATAATATTAAATATGAATATGATCATATTTCAAGCCACTGGTAATCTCCGCTCACTCAGCCTTTACCTGCTCGTCACTTCTGCATCTTTAACACACACACACACACACACACACACACACACACACACACACACACACACACACACACACACAGGGCATCTCTCTTTCTTGACAGCTGTATGTCAGGTCTTGGCCTCATGTTGTCATGAAACAGAGCTGTCAGCCTAGACTCCATTTTAATAGTCCAGCCGTTCAGCAAAGACGGCTACAATCTTAATGGGATTGGACAGTTCCTTCTGCATAGTTTGTAACAAAGTGTACAGCATGTTGTGTTCACTGGCCAGAGCATCCACTCAAGCCTCATGGTCTCATCTGTTTCAAAGACCTTACTGCTGTTTTTTAATAGTATTTATATTCATATTGCTCCACTCATGTTTTCACAAAGAAGAGAATATTTGAATTACTCATTCACCATTCAGCTTATATCCCTTGAATATCAGTGGTTATAACGTAGCTAATTTTCAATGTGTTCCTTGCAGAGAAAGGCTACTCTATGACCCCTAGAGCAGCCACATAAAGCACAATGTCACGGCCATATAATGCCATTACACACCACACACTGACTGGAGAGAAATAGAGACAGATAGAGGAAGACAGAGTGTGAGAGGCCACGGACATCAGATATAGTTTGAATGGAGATATAGAATAGGGAAAAAAATATAGTCCATGTAAAATATGTGATTTGTCAGAATGTGTGGGCGGATAGATTGCTTGACAGATTCTGTGTAATAGGAAAGACGAGAAGTTCCGAGTTGCAAGTGAAGAAACTGAGAGAGAGGAAAAAATAGCAAGGGCATGTGTGCGATTGTGAAAAGCACCTGCATCACCAGAAAGCCCATGTCAGGCCACCGAAAGGGCATTAACGAGATATCAGAGAACAGAGCAGGAGCCAGAGGCCTCTTTCAGCCACAGGTCAGCTCAGCCACCGCTGTTATTCATTAAACCCTAATGGTTAGCAGTTGGGAAAACATTATCTGGGCCTCTGGTAACTTGACTAAAGGTAAGGGTCAGGGCTGAGGCATCCCCACGCTTGGTGACATAGGCGCGCTGTGTCAGATTGGATTAGCATTCAAGGCAGAGAGGTGATGATTTGACGGAATCACAGCACAGCGGCAAACCATCAACATCCCTCCTTTTTACTCCGCTTAAAAGGGCAGTTAAACATTTCTGTGGGGAGTAACGTGTTACCGTCAGTCATAGTTAAGTGTTTTGGTGTATTTGGCAGCCACAGTTTGGTGCTGCTGGAAGCAGCTGTTGGCTCAGTGGGGTGTATGTATGGAGAGGAGGTGTGTTTTGTGTTTGTGTGCGCATGTTTGACCTATATTAGCTGACTGTGATAATGAATTAGCAGAGAAACAGACAAACCAGTTAAGGTTAGCTCTTTATCAGTTAAATTTGGGTATTAGAGGGCAAAGATCTTGTCTACATCATTTGCATGTTGCTTCCCTAAGGTACTGTTCCTTTAGTGTGTAATGAATCTCTTTAATTTTGACACGCGTGCACACAATATATGCGGCTGAAGGTTTGTGTACTGTCTGTTTTATCACATGTACACAAGGGCATATTATTCTTTGGTCTGGTGCACGTACAAATTTGACTTCCTTATTTGTATGAGGGAGGTGTGCGAAAACCCCCTTGATCATACATTCAAAAGACACTACGTGTTTCACTCTATTTCAAGAGTGTTTCATCACACACAAATGTATGCACACACACACGCACATACACACACTGGGGAGGGGGGCTTTTGCCTTCCAACTGATTAGGAAACGAGAAACACTTGTGTCATGAGATTTCACCCTAATAAGCCCAGATTGTTGTGGTTTGGTGAACGGTTGGGGTGCAGGTATGTTGTGTTTAGGCTGTGAGCCGGATTGGAGGGTGGGGTGGGGGGGTGAGGGGTTGGATTGGAAGGTGTGGTAGATCAGATGACTGTGTCGGCTCCCCAGGATCCTCGGCTGAAAGGGGATAGGACGGTGTTTGGGTTACACCATGCTGGGAGTGCTGTCCTCTTTAAATAAGACACACTTGAACAAAGTGCAGATGATCAGATTAGTGTGGCTGATCAGGTTTCTCAGCAGGTTGTTGGCTCCCACTGTCTGAACATCTTGACTAGGAAATGCTGTTAGTACTAAACATGCTGCAGAATAAAGGGAGTATAATGAAGGGATATACCAACACAGTTGTTGTTAAGCTTTAGTTGGAAAATAAATGACACAGTTGTTGTTAAGCTTTAGTTGGAAAATAAATGATGATGGAACATGGTTTTACTGAATTCATTTGTGATCAGTACAGCCTAGGCCTTTAACATGGTAAACATCTATCCCTTTGTTCATTGAGTCTTGCTTTTCTGCATCTGCAGTCTTTCTCAAGGGCGAAGTTATTCTTTCTGGCAGTAGAGAAAAATCCTACGGGACTCAGTCTGAAACAATGGTAGCAGGATGAATTGTAACAATCGAGTTGTGCTTGGTTCTATTGTTAAGTTTGCTATTGTGTGATGAGGAGGAAATTGTTTCTGTTCTCGGGCCCTGATGAATCCACCCTTCAAAGACCAGAGATCACTGAAGCAACATCAGAGGAGGGAGAAAAACAAGAATACCATCAGAAAGGCAGTGTCTTGGTTTGGTTCTCTTTCGTTCTCCATCTCATACTGTGCTGCTGTCCACAACTATTTTCTATATCTCTTCTTATCTCTGCTTACATATCCACTTTTCAGTATCTTTGTCTCATGTTGTTTTTCTCAAATGCCCATTCCCTGTTCCTGTCTCTGCCCTTCTCTCTCTCTCTCTCTCATTCTCCATGGCTTCTCACCCGTGATCCATCCAGGCCAAGCCACAATCCCTTATAAGGCCAGTGGAAGCCCCCATCTGGCCTCTTATTTCCATATCAGATCTGCAGTAACAGACAGGGTTTATACAGGATCAAGCCTGGAATGTGAGGCTGCCTCTCCGTCGGCTGTGCCACAAACCTTACTGTGCTCTCTGCTCCTGGGCACAAACCTGCATGGTTACACCTCCTCCCTTCTCTCTCCTTCTGCTCTTCTTGCAGCTTTATCTCCTCTCACCTCTATTTCCCCACATTTCTGCCCATATCTCCTCAACTCATCTTCTCATCTCTCTCCTTTATCCTTCCTCTTCCCCTTCCTCCTTTTCTCGGCTGCACCTCTCTCATCTGTCTGTATCCTCTATGTCTAACCACCTCAACACCAAACAGACACAAACATACTCACACTTCTCTCGTCTTTTGGCAGCATCTTAGCAGAGCACACATTCACGTTTGGGGGACGGAAACACAGCATGCTCAGATGGTTGCTCGTGTTCAGTTCATAGCTTATACAGCGATGCAGCCACAGACAGCCAAACAAAAGACTAAGCCACATCTGAGAGCAAGACAAAAAGAGGAACGCAGTAAAGCCATACAGTACAACTCCACAACAAACACTCTTAAAACAGGCTCAAAGGACATCTGCAGTTTGGGCTTACATTATATTTAAAAGCTCTCTTTCCTTCGTCATCATTACATCCCTCTGTCTTTCTGTCTCTTCCTTTCTATCCCCTATACACTCACTGAGCCTGTTCCTCATTACATTTTGATGTTTCCACAGGCCTTTTCCCTCCCTGCCGAGCTTTAATATGTAAAGTGTCGACTTTCCTGTGTGTGTGTGTGTGTGTGTGTGGTTTGGTTTGTTGTCGTACAGGATCTGTTTCTGATTAGGCCCGCTCTCACTGAGCTTTCCCTTTACTGCCACATTTGGGCCTAGCTTGGCAGTGGAACCTTCAGAGTGAATCTCATCCAGGCCTTAATTGTTTTAAAATGCTGGCAGACCTGGCTTTCTTTTTGGCTCTGTTTGTTGTGCCTTTTCTATCCTTCGCTCTCTCTGTTCTCTCCCAGTCTCTCTTGCACCTCCACTTCTATTTCACCACACTTTCCTTTGTTCTTACTTTCTCTCCCAGGGTCTGACACAAATGGAGGGATGAAGGGATGAGAGGGGATCTCATATAGCCTATAATGCTTATCTCCTCTGGGGCCTGCATAGCTCATTAACCTACGTTAGTCTCCACATGCCTCCATTAAAGAGGGACACCTGGCTCCCGAGGGCCCAACAGGGAAATGACAAGTCCAGTCTCCTTTCCCTTCATCAGCATCCCAGATGCACATAGGGAACGGACTCATTACACTGTACGACTGCACATGCCAGACTGCCTGGCCTTTGGAGCTACTCCTGTGGTACTTCCTTTATTGTGGCTACTGCAGTTATTGATGCTGATGTGTTGATTTCTCAGTCATGTCAGCTGTGCTGTAATGTGACATGTACTACACATTGAAATAATGATATCCACATTATATATAAGTGGCTTTCCAGGAATAACAAGTAGCCCTGCTTCTCGCTTTAAAGGAAATCAGCAGAGGAGGATTGAATGAAAACAACAGAAAGCAACGGCTCCAGCCCTTATACACAGCAGCTCTGTTCAGCTGGAAACAGACTGTAAGCTTCTGGTACAGTGGCAAGTCTCAGATTAGCCAAAGTCCTTTTCAGAGCCAGGGCAGCATCCGCTGCAGTCGGGGTTACACATTGAAATGTATACTGTGAGTAATTGCCAGTGAAAAAGCCTAAATCTTATTTGAGCGATGCATCCCAAATCTGTGTTCTGGTCCCCTGGCTGGCTCTGGTTAATCTGCTTGGTGGCGACTTAGCCTGTCTAATGTTCCTCCCGTCCACTCTGCAGTACAGAGAAATGCAGATATAAGCGGAATTTCCCTGCACCATGCCACCTGGCCACAAAACAAATAAATGCTATCAAATGCTTTTATTAAATTGGGAGATGAAAAGATATGCAGATGGCAGGTTTTGATATATATCTTTGTTTAATTTTCAGTGACTTCCTGTTTGTCCTCCTTTTCTTTTTCTCACTTGTTTCTCCCCCCGTCTGTCCTACTCTCTCTGTTTTTTGCATTTTTCTCCCTGTGCATGTAGATCTCTCAAGCATGCATTTCTGGCGCTAAAGCGAGTAAGTTGAACTGCATCACTTTAATGTCAGACTGCATGTTTTCCACTACACTGACCTCTTTGTCTTCTGCTGCCTGCAGTTTCTCTATCCTCTGCTCTCCCCTTTTCTTTATTCTCCAGCACTCCCTCTCACCCAGTGTTGTGTGTGTGTGTGTGCGAGTGTGTCTGGCAGACAAGTGGATGTAAGGGAGTCACAGCGACCTGGAACAGTCTGTAGATTCTCTTTTCACCATTTTCACATTTTACTCTCACCCTCCTCTCCGCTCAGAGTATTTCTCTTCTATTGCGTCTGGCTGCCTCTCTTTCGTCAGTCCGTCTCCAGTGCTAAGAAATATTAGCATATCATTGCTGCAAGGATCTTCAAAATTCACAATTAATGGATTTTTAATGGTTCTCCGGGCCTCACTATTATGTGGCTGGGCTTTTTAGCTTAATCCAGTGGGGACCATATGGTCAGCAGCCCGACTCCATGCACTGGACTCAGAGGTGTATTGAAATCAGTGGGGAAGCAGAGCCAGAGTGTATTTAAATCCAGAGGAGCTCAGGGCTTTATTTAAAACCAAAAAAAAAAAGTTTATTTGTTTGAGGCCCTTGGACATTGGAGCGAGTGCAGGAGGGCTGTTCTTCTTTTACAAAAGCTGGATTAATGGTCCACTTAGGTTCAAGGTGTGAAAGTGTGCAAAATGTGTGTACGTGTGTGTGTGTGTGTGTGTGTGTGTGTGTGTGTGTGTGTGTGTGTGTGTGTATGTGTGCATCACCTTTATCTTTGTTAAAATGCTGGCCTTTCTGTGACTTAAAGTTCTAGCTAAGGTGAGCATAAAACAAGCATCTGGTGGGCAGAGTTTTAAAACACGCAAGAGGCCGCCAACGACTATCTCTTCCATGTAACGTGGTGGTATGGACTGAAACATCAGCAGACAGTGTTACCATATTCAAGCACATGAGGATTTACTGTTACATATTGCGGTTTTTTTTTCAAGCACTCAGCTTGCCTTGGAAAGGAAGGTGTTTGTGTTGTAGGTTTATGAACTGCTGTCTGTTTGGATAAATGTGCCTGTAAGTAAATTCAGAAGTAGATAGAGTTAATTCACTTACACTGTCCTTGCGCCTCCAGTTGTTTCTTTTTTCCCCCTGAAATTAACCATGGTCGTCTTTGCCCACAGGCAGAGAATTAGTCACTCGGTTAAGTTCAAACGACTGACCGTGCTTGTGTGTGTGTCTGTCTTTAAAGGACACTGGCTTCATTTTTAAAGCAAGTAAATTGGCTTGATTCAGCAAATACAAACATTCTTTGCTCCACTCTCCACTGTCCATTCATGACAAAACTTTGAACACCTTCAAGACTTTGTCCTTGTTCACTCTTCAGTGAAACTCACAGTGATCCAATTTGGAAATCCAATCCTTCCAGATGGACTTGAGAATAAATTACTAAAGGTCAAACTAACTGGCCAAGCAGCTAACAAGCCAGCAGACCACAGTCATCACCTGAGTGGAAAGCAGCCAGAAAAGCTCTTTACTCATTAAAGTTCCTGTCAATGGAAAGAAGATTAAAAACGACTAAAGACTGTGTCTCCTCAGTTCATGCACTTTTTCCTCAACATGATCCACTTAGGCTTTTAATGTAATGCATGTTATATAGAGGGGTTGTGGTGTTACAGTGTGTATACAGTTCTCTCTCTCATCCTTTCCTTTCCCCTCTCTCTTTCTCTGTGTGTGTGTGTGTGTGTGTGTGTGTGTGTGTGTGTGTGTGTGTGTGTGTGTGTGTGTGTGTATGCGTGAATGCCAGGCAGTACAGTAAGTGCTGACGCAAGCTTTATGTGTCCCTTTCCAGGTAATGGCCTGTAGCAGTACTGCAGCCTGGGGCCTGCCAGAGGAGGAATGACATTTACTGCCACCTTAACTAGCTCATTAGCCTGCTTCACAGTCTTTCTCTCTATTCACTCCACAGAGGGTAATGAGAATAGCACCGTTTTACACTGTTGTTATTCTGCTCATGCCTTTCAAGGCTATCAAGATGGAACACTCAGATTGTTTGGGGAAATGGCTTCTTGTTCTCTTGCTCTCTATGCTGTTTTAGCACGAGTGTTCACTCAGTCTCTCTTTGAAGAAACAATTGATGAGAGTGTTGAATCTTTATATAACTGCGATTCAACATACTCACCTACAGTGAGCTCATCTTTTAATCAGGCCTGATCCAGGAGACTGATTGGCCCTATTGTTCATTGTACAGGGTATTGAAATCAGCCTTTCATTCCTTCCAAATAGACAAACACACATTCATATTCACACACACACACACACACACACACACACACACACACACACACACACACACACACACACACACACACACACACTTGCGTTCACACACCTGTGCACACTGTTACACAAACTCACATCTTCATTATGCCACTTCTTCGGTTGATTGGAGGGTTGTTGTGTGATGTTGATGTGGGACAGACTCAACATAATCCTGCCCCTCCTCTCTAGCTGCCTGACATTTCTCTTGTTCTTCATTAGAGGCGGAGGGATTGAAGGAGAGAGGCACAGAAGTAATGGTAGTCAAATGACATGCAAATAGCAAAGATGTAATTAAAACATCAACATCCAGCTTACAAGCCAGGCCTCCTTTACTGTGGTAGCTCTCTGCTGCTGCTGACTGACTGACATGAGCACCAGGGCTATGAGATGTGTTGGTTTAGTAGGCGTGTGAGCACAGTGGCCACACACATACACACACACACACACACAAAACAACGACCAACATGCAGAGCGTGGTTTTTCCAGTCTGTCCAGTGGAATGCCCCAGGCCCAGGCACATCCCAACGCCTTTGTTCTGGCCATGTTTTCTTATTGATAAGGCCTGGAGGGACTTAAAGACAAAAAAAAGCATAGAAAGATAATTGATTCAAAAGACACTACAGTACATTTCTAAACTATACAAAAAGCTTACCAAAAATCTTTCATCACGTGGCCATGCGTGGACAGTATCGTTTGTCTTCCTGCCTTCCAGTTCACGGTCTTGCGTCTGCTTGGTGCAGTCAGTTATCTAGTGACTCTAGTGTCGGTCAGCACTCCCTGTCTGACTATTAACTCCCCAAGGCCTCTTCTTACAGTCTGATCCCCCTTTTGTCTTCCTTTCACTAATTGACTGTGTATGAGTATGTGCGTGCTTGTGTGTGTGTGTTAATTCACCACAACCACCATATCCTGTGTTTACAGTGCTAACTTGACGGATTAGACTGTAGACTGTCTGTGACTCATAATGAGTTATTGTACTGCTCCTAGAAGAGCCATTCGGAGGCATGACCGCGGGCGAAGCACAGAGGCCTCTGCGTGTCTGCTCTCTTAACAGGTATCAGACAGCATTACAGGTTCCTGCAAGAAGTGGATTAGACAGCACGTACTCAGCTCCTCAAAGTAAACACACCTTCCCTCTCTATCCGTGTCAACATCAGGCCAGCATGCTCTGGTTCAGACTTTGTTGAGGATCACTGGGAATACGAAGCACTCTGGATGGCTGTGCTTTAAAATCTCATGTACTGTCAGTTTTGTTTAAGCAGTATTTCAGTCTGTTCTGTTCTTTTGACCCTGCTGTGCGGTAAAGAGAAATGAATAATTGTTGGCTCTCCTGTTCTCAATATTTAGTCTTAGAAAGTAATGAAGCGTCACTAAAACCCTGCTCTGGGACCAGTTGAATGAAGATGTTTCGGCTTCCCTTTTACATCTGGCACGAGACTATGTTTAAACAGAGTTGGTTTTGGTGCCAAATGAGGTGCCCATTTGGCCAGCACCTCACACTCCATACTCCATTCTCTACAAAACCCACTAGAGAGGAAGTGTCCTCACCAAGCAAATATGCCAGCTGTGACCAATCACAGTGCTCCCCCCATAGCTCTCTCCACTCACAGCCTCTATATTCTGCTTTAACTGGTCTGGATCTCTGGATCAGTCCTGTTCAGAATAGTTGTAGGGTCCGTTTTATGAGCTTTCAAGTCAAAACAAAAACAAAGTGACTGTACGCTGTGTCTTTTTTACACACAGTTTTAGCTCATGGCCTCCCCATCATTAAAATAACTGCTTATTTCAGACAGCTTAAGTAAGCTGTCTTCTTTTTTCCCAACTGCTTTGTTAGCTCTGTGTCTGCTTGTATTTTCAGGCTACGAGTCTGCTTGCTTAATGACAGCCTTGCTTTGACTTTCACTGTGTGTAAGTGATTGCGGATGCATGTGTTTGTTAGCTAGTGTGCGTGCCTGTGTTTACACATTTTTGTGGCATTATGTGACGAAGAGGTTGGTTTTGGCTCTGGCAGGCTTGTTTTGGGGCTCTCTTGGGGGTTTGGGGGCCATGTCGAACCGGACCAGGCTGTGTTAAGGCAGCTCAGCATGGGACTATCCAAGTGTAGTTAACATGTATGAGAGTGGATTAACATGAAGGCCTCTCTCCTCAGGCGCACTTTGTCACAGATCTGTCAGGCCTCTCGGAGACCCCTCACAGCACAGCTCTCATCTGTCAACAGGCTGTACCCTACTGACACACACAGGAACAAAGGCATGCATGTACATGCATACACACACACACACACACACACACACACACACATGCAGATGTTTGGCTGTAGATGCAAACATACTGTACATGCACCCACACAGAAAGGATATAAAGTCACATACACATACTACACCAGTTGATGTGGCCTCAGGGACTGTATCTGAAGTTTTTGTTTCATGAATTTTCAAATATGATGGACATTAAAAATGATGCCTTCATTTCCTAAGACCACCAGCTAAGAGTAAACCACAGCCTATCAGAGGCAAATACCAAAGTTCTTGTTTAATTTATGAAAGACAGCTGTCCAGGGTTGTAGAGTGATGCTAACATATAACTTGTGACAAGTTAAAGACATTTAATTAAAACATTTAATATGCTTTATCCATATGTCTATGAGGTCATCCAATAAACTACAGAACAAAATCCAAGAGACGCACATAATTCCTCTTTTGTCATGTTAGTTTTTCACTTTTTCATTACAAAGATTGCCCATAGACATGTAATCTACTGAATGGTGGCTATCAGACATTCAGTAAATGTAATGGTACATTTTTTATTTCCATTTGTTTAGATTTCCAACACAAGGAAACACTGAAAAGTGATACATTTTCCAGTTACACTGTATGTCTTGCCATGCACACTGTGCATGAAAGAACAAATTAGCTGCCGGTGGAAGATCAAAGACGTAACACAGATGACAAAGTCCCATATTTTAATTAACGTAATAAGTACATTCTTATACCTTAGTTACTGTTTGTTATCTGTTGTATTACATCTCTAGGCCTTATGAAGGCACTGGAGAGAATTTGGTCTCATCTAAGCCACTTACTGTATTGTTTGTGTCATCATAGCTGAGTAACTCTACGGGTGTTTGCCCAGACACTGGTTGACCGAGCAACCAAATGGATAGCCAAACAATACAGTGCAACAACAGCTTAATGCAAGTATAAACCAAGATAAGCTCTTAATGAAGTCATCATCATGCAGGCAGTCATGGAAAGACTAAACACACGAACATGCACACATCATGCATGTAGACACTGATGCACTGTTTAACTGTAATAACACATTTAGTGACCTTATAATAAAATGATTCTAAATAACCTCTTTCTTCTTTCCACAGTGAGTTCATCACCTTAGGTGAAGTATTGTAGGACTATGAGGGGGTGGGTCATGGATGTGTGGAACATGACCGTCTTAAATAATAATTTTATGGATTCCAAAGATCAATCAGGCGTCACACCACATTAAAGGACAGGTGATTGATTTGACCAAAACATGATTGATAGGTGACCCCTACTGAGACACGCTTCTCCCAGCCTGTTTAGGTGTCAATTGTTTGTGTGTGAGTGTCTGTAGGTGTGATTTTGTGCGTCTGTGTGGTGGGTCGCAGGCCAAGCTAGCGGTCATGGCCGCTCAGTCATCCGGGGAACTATGGGAGGCAGCTGCACTCCTAGGATCTGTCTCCTGCTCAGCAGGGGGGCAGACTGGGGTAAGGTGGGCTGAGGGGATCGACAGGAGGGAGGGTGGGTAGGTTAGAGAGGAGGGAGGAAGGGATAGACAGGATCTCTGTCTCTGTCTGTCTGCTGGCTGCAGGCGGCATGTCAGCTGGGCCTGTTCCCCAGACCCCCACCCCACTACACCATTTCACCATCCCAGCCTCTCTCCCCAATCTGTGATGGACTGATGGTTTGGAGAAGGAGGAGGCGCACGGCCAGTTAGTTCCGCCCCACAGCGGCCTGCTTTATTGGGCCTTCATTGGGGATTATTGTTATTGAATTATGGAGGGCCTCCCTTCAGACCGATCTCTGGCAGGAAGTAGGGACGGCAGGCCTTCACACAACTGCTGATGTGTGACGCTCTTTCCCGCCCTCCTCACCCTCTACCCCCCATCACCCTCTACCCCCCATCCTCCAATTCAGCTCCAGCCTCATAGCTTCAGCCAGCCCCAGTTAGCATACATGCTGTTTGGATCCCTTACATGTACACACACACAGACACAAGTGCAGACACGTGCAGGTACACACACTCGGGCACGCACATTCAGATGGCCAAGGAATGCACCATTTATAGTAATTTGCCTTTTGGCTGGCATTACCCAAGCATTAAGAGAAAGGGAGAATAAATAAATGGAAAGTGTGAGGCAGACAGATGAGGTGTATGAAGGGGGTCATGTGGGCAGAGCTCTGGGTGGGGGGTTTCCTGCCTTTCCATATCGCTGCCTGTCTGTTCACCCCAGTCCATCCCCGTCATTGCCCTCAGGACTCTGCATTCCTCACACCCATCCCTAAACCCTCCTACCGCTGTCTGGCCTCAACACCCCTCAGCCTGAACCCTCACACATGTGTTCAGTGGAGGGGCACAGACCAAGAGACACCCAAGAGACTGAAAACCCTTTATGCATGTATGAACGTTTATACACACACACAAGCACTCGCATACACAGCACACACACACAAACTCGTCATCTGCTCAGCACCAGTTCCATGCCTTTGTAAGGAATTGAGATTATGATTCCCAATTGTGCAGCACCCAGAGGATTACAGTAGGTGATCCTGGCTTTGCTGATGTCTAGGACCTGTAGGTATACACTGTAGATTAGACACTGTAATTTATATAGAATCACAGGATTGGTTGATGTCATGAAACTATTATGGCTAGACACCAAACTGCATATCTTTGCAGTGGTGTTTAGTCGATTATCATGAGGTAATCTGGTTAAAGACACACTGTTGGCTAAATCTGAGAGATTGACTTTATATCCACCAGGAAATAGTTCATGATACCATGGCTGCCTCATTGATGTTTCCTCTTGACCCTCCAGCACACTCCGTTCCCCTTTTCCCATGAGATAGCTTATGAATGGATTTAGTGACCTTTGACCACCCCACACCCAACCCCACCCTTGGTGGCTTTACACCTACATGAAGGAACATATGACATCTGCGGCTCTGCGTTAACACCCCTCTCATACATACAAATGATCCTCTTGGGACACCACACAATTTATAAGATCCCAATAACAAAGCTTTAACCTTTTTTTTCTGTTTGCTGCGTAAAATAACCAAACTGAAATGAGCTGTACTTCACTGTTTACATACTGAACTCTAAACCTTAATTGAGTTCATGTACATGGTGCTTAAACTCCCAGCTTCTCAGACAGCACAGAACCCAGATTGTTTTCCTTACCCCTCTCAGGTACAGTGGGATATTCTGTACCCAGCCGAAACTGATCCTAACACTGTTTTTTCTGGCCCGTATATTGTGCCACAACAGTGTGTGATGAGTAAACTGTTCCTCTTGTCATCCGCAGTTATCTGTCTCTCTCTTCTCTCACACTCCACGTGAGGTGGGACAGTGAATGAAGTGCACAACTGTTGTCCTCATGGCTCATTTTGAATGCACTATGACCTTTCCTTTTTAACAATCCCTTCAGGGAGGGTGTGTGTATCTGCGTGTCTGTGTGTGTCTCAAGGGGGTGTCCACTGTCTGCCCCCTCTAAGACACAGAAAATACCTCCCTGGGTCTACCAAAGACCGTTAACCAACCAAACACCCCATTTCTCCTCCTCCTCCTCCTCTTCATTCTCCTCGTGGTTACTTCCCACATATGGACACAGTTATTTAGTCTCTTGTTGTAGGGGAACAAAGAGAGTGTAAGCAGCGGTCAGGGGGGGAGAAATGTAGACGCATTATATCAATGTGCTATGAATCCTTCCCACAAGGCCTCCACTCTTCCCATACCCCCTCCTCCCCTCTTCCTTTCAAAGATGGAAAAACAAGCCGGTAGGTTTGTGTTGACCCAAACATTTATGTGGTTTTTACAGTAAGAAGAACAAGGAGAGGAGAGAAAGGGGAGAATAAAAGACATGTATTTTTCCAGACAGAGACAGAAAGCCCAGTTGTGGGATAACAGGAAGCCAGAGAGTTATGGGGGGATCTGGACCGAGGTACCCAAACATGGAGCCGTCTGGCCGGAGTCTGTGGTCAGCTCATGAAAAAAAGAGAAAATGGAGAAAGCGGGTATTGTTTGATGTGGGCCTTACAGCTTAGTTTCTTTAGCTAATTAAAGACAAAAAAGGACACTGTACCTGACCTGCCAGCTTAGCTCATATTTGAATGGTACATTCAAATCAAGGTATCAATTACATTCAGCCTTGAAATTTCAATTTCAAAGCGTAAATGTGTGAAAGTAGATGAAAATTTCCTCTTAGGAGAATGATCTCATCCTGAATCTGGTCGAGTCGTGATAGAGCAAGAGTAAGAGAAAATGACAGTATACTGTAACATGCTTCCTTTTTGGATTTCACGGTAGTCTTGTATGCTTTTTGGCGGAAGATTTTCAGTGTAACAAAACCCTCTACAGCCCCCGCTGCTAATGCTAGACATTACCTCACAAAAGTGGATTTATACAGAGGAAATACCTAATCCCTCAGGTAATATGGGCATGAATCAGTCAGGCCAGACAGCGGGAAAGATCATGCTCGCTTCTTCTATCTGCTCCAGACACAGCAGAGATAGCCCCTCGGTGCTGTAGCTGTACTGTATGTGTGGAGGAAAAAGAGAGTCACAACCCTTTATACTTTTACTCTCACTGTAGCTCAAGGCTAGACCATAGAGTGGTGTGTGAGAGTGGTAGCAGTGCTGTTTGAGCAGGAAATAATAAGGGGCAGGGCATTGTTAGTTTAATTCCTTGCTGTTATATGCCTTGCCTGATAAAGAATAGACACCCATTTATGCACACATGTCCGTATGCATGTGCAGACAAACTCGCTCCCACATTAAAGTATTGAACAGATACATGCTAATGCATCCTAATGTGCAGTAATTGATAAGTTGGGGGCTCCTTGCTGCTTCCTGTCTAATTCTGAGATGCTTAGAATATGCACCCATTAAGCCCAGCATCAGATTGTGTCTCCTCCCCCGGGGTGTTATTGCACATCCCCAATTTCTTCACTGCACGCACTACGCACTCTCACACACACACACAAACTGGCTGGCTGCTGACCGGCACTAATGCCCTAATGGCGCTGTCCTACATTCTTGGTACGGTAGTGTCTGTTGGCAACCTCACTCGCCCACCCTGAGCTGGAGGCGGATGGGGAGGAGAGGGCTGTCTTCACATACACCTCAACTCATTTCCCATGCTCCTTCTGTAGTTTGCCAGTGGAGCAGCTTTAAGGCTAGACCCTCCTGTTTGGAGAAAGAAGTTGTTTTAATTATTGTTTCATTTTTCTTTGATCCCGAAAGTCTTCAAATAAAATATCTTAATTTATAAGCATCAACATTTCTTAAGCACAGATAGATAGAAAGAAAGAGAAAGTCTTTCTAGTTGTTCACACCAGCAATCAAGCAATGACTTGCATTGTTAAAATTAGAAACAACAAGTACAGTTGCACTTCATTTAATTGCCTGTTGTCCCTTCGTGTGACATTTATTCCATTCATCAGAATTTGCACTAGCTGTGTTCTCTGTGAACAGTGGACAGGCACTGTTTCTGCAATTCTAGGATAATGTCACATTGAATTTCCCTACATTTCCCAAGAAATGTCTTGAGCCCGCCGCTTTAAAGGATAGGTTTGAATTTTTTCAAGTCTCTCTTAATACAACACTCACATGCAATATACGTTAAATCATCCCATCTCTCTCTAGTGGCCATGATGCGATACCTTCAAGAGCATGTACACTGTAAGAAACGCGGAACAAAATTCACAGTCCTTGTTATGTGCAAATTGCATTCCAAAGTTCAGCCGAAGTTTATATGAAGCTTCAGCAGTCTCAGTTAGCCTAATCAAGTGGATGTGTTTCAAAGTTACTGTCTTTTTAGTATGATATTCCCTTTTATTTGTTTCCCCGCATTGAGCAGCGGCAGAGACATACATCATGTTTGTTGCCAGGGCAAAATACCAGCAATAAACTTACATGTGACTGCCAGGATGAAGTTAACTCCACTGAGTAGAGATTGCTGAAGCCTCATATTAGCTTTGGCTGAACTTAAGAATGCAATTTTGCACCGAACGAGGACTGTGGATTTTGCCCCCTATTTCTTACAGTGTAGTAGTTCTGAGAAGGTGTCATTTCACTGCCAAAATGCAGAAGAGGGATGATTACAGCAACCCTTAACTCTTTCAATATGAGCTTGTGAGGATTATTTTAGATAGACATTAGAAAAAATCTGAACCTATCCTTTAAATCATTAAAGGATCATCCTTTAATGATGTCATCCTTACATGACCTGACTGACAGTCAGTGGACCTTACCTAGAGTGGGAAACAACAAACATGACTTCTAGTGGGGTACAGTAACGTGGACTCCTCAATTTAGCTAACTGACTCAATAATACAGCAATATTTAGCTAAAGTTAGCTAACAATAGTTAACATTAGCCACTGGTTGTATCTGAACAAGTAAGGCTGTGGTGGCAATACCTCTGAGACTCAGACATAGCACAGGTGTAAATAATAAAATGAATGACGGCTAAATTCCATGTAGCTGCATCGGCCCTGATATTGTGCTTGCTGGCTCACTGTCACTTTGTCACAGCTTACTAATAACATTGATAGTGTTATTTATAGTATTATAAACACCTGTGCTTTTCCTACTATGACAAGTCAAAATGTCTGCTGTGACAAAGGCCTATCTAGGATGGGTGTGCTAAAACCTGAAGATACCCTCTTTACCCATTACCTGAATGTGACCTGCAGACAAATCGGAGGTGTCCATCGCTGCTCTTCCTCAGTCCCTACCTGATTGCCACATGGCACTGCGTGTCTGTCAGTGTTAGTGTCATAGACTGAGATGGTCTGACAAAGCTGGCTGGTCATTACAGTCCACACCCTGAGCAGGGGAAGTGCCACTCTCTGGGCTTCCTATTTATCCAGCCATCCCTGAACCCTCCACTGCTCCCCGCTCCCTTTGCATATGGAAGAGGGAAGCAGAAGCTTTGCAGTGTGATGGAGGTGTGTATTGACCCAGCGAGGGGATGAGGATGGAATACTAATAGGGTTAATAGAATTAATGGTGCTGTCACCCTTGGTTGGGGAGGAGTGCCAGGCTTCTCGCTGGCTGTTTTGCAAGCTGATTGCTTTCTGCTTGCTGTAGCTGTACTGTGGCTCTGATTTGAACTGTATCTTTCCGTCTCTGACTCTTTTTGTTATCTTCTGTCCCTCTACATCTTTGTCTGTCGTGTTCTCTTCTGTCTCTCTCCCTTTCTCTATGCTGTATCTTTATATTCCTCACACATTCTCCCTTCAAATAGATCAAATCTGCTTTAATAATGCACCTTTGTTGCAAATGTCCTTTGTTCATTCAGTTATTGATTTTATAAAGTGGTTGTGATCTATAAGTCTTTATATTCCTTGTGTCCTTGCAGTGGCCTGATTTGTGTATGTGTGTGTGCATATGTGCTGCCTGTGTGTGTGTGTGTGTGTGTGTGTGTGTGTGTGTGTGTGTTTATGAGTCTGCGCTGGTCCTGAGGCAGGCAGAGTGTGTGTAATAATGGAAGGTTGACATTTAAAGCAGTGTATTTAGTGCCACCGAATTAGCATACTTTAACTGGCTGGTCTATTCCTTCTGGAGAGAAGTAGGCATTAAATCCTGACGCAAGATTGGTGGGCAATTTTAAAGAGCTTTAGTGAAGATTCATAGACTACAAAATGTGCTGGCATCACACACAAACACGCACACATACACACACACACACACACACACACACACACTCCTCTCTACCTTCTCTGTCTCCGTCTCTCCCCTTCTTTTTCAACTTACTCTGACCCTGAGTGTACGCTGCTCGTCTATTCTGCATACACAGCATTTTCCTCTGCTGCTGCTTCAGAGCATGTGTATGAGTTATGAGGGGATGAGAGAGGATGAGGGAGTGTGTGCGTGTGGGTGTGTTTGTGTCTGAGTGTTTGGGGGATAAAGGAAGATACTCTGTCACCAACACATGTCTCTACTGATGAGTATCTCTGATCCCCTGGTCTACAGGAAGACGCAGAGCCGTTGCTGTTTTGCATGTATAATGTGCAAATATGGATACACAGCTGCAGTGTATGGAGTCGGTAAAGTCCCTGTGTATACAAGCATGTGCCTGTCTGATTATGTGTTTGTGCTGCTCGCAGAAAGTGTCTTAAATGTGCATAGAAATGTTGAGACCTCAAGTCATTCTTCACAGTGTTTTCTAATTAGCAGACTAATGAATCAAGGCCTGGTTTGCTGCTTTCACACAGAATGAATATGCCTGAAAGTCATTAGCTTGTTTTATGTGCAGACAGCATTACATATGCTTGCTTGGACATACTTTACAGAGTGGAAGTATAAATGTCATTCAGACTATACAGGCTTGGCTGAATTATTTATGTACAGTAAAGCTATTTTTTAATTCAATTAGTGATTTGCTTTTCGCGTGCGTTGCCCTCAAAGCCATTTAATGCTAAGTACATTGATCTCACTGGTTGGATAATTAGAGCACACATACACACACGCATTATCATTAATGTGCATAGTGTAGCATCAATTATACAGTAGTGCGGTAATAAAATAAATCAAAGGCTTACTCGTCTGATTATTGCATTTCAAACAATGTAAAATATTGTGTTACACAGGTTGCATTATTTAGGAGGCTATTTCATCACCGTAAAGTTTTTGTCTGATGTAAAGCTTCTTTTACAGAGAGAGGAATCTGAGAAAGTATTTCATTTTAGCAAAATTAAAGGAGTATAATTAGTCATGTGGAATATGCAAACATGATGACATCATATATATAATTTTTTAAAATAGTTTCACGTTAAGGCCAGTTCAGACCAAAGATTCACAACAAGACGAGTTGAAACTTGTAACTACTTGCAATGCGCCGGGGCTGCGACTTTCTGAAGCCTGCCAGTTTACACCAATGCGACTAGACCAGACAGTGTGTGGTTTCCATAGCAACGACTCTCTGTACTTCCGTTCTAACTGTCGGCTTTTCAGGCTTTTTTTGTAGCTGAATATAATTTGTAGCGTCTCACAATATGAATGAGGATAGTGATAGTGAGCTACTTGCTACATTCGCATTTCTAGTATTGATGAAACGGTGAAAACATTGAGGGTCGAGATGACCGGCTGATTTCGCTATGAGCTGTTGAAACAGATGACATGCCTTATGTTCTAAAACCAGCCACTGGCATTTTGACAAGCAGAGTCGCTGGCGACACCATGAGCCGGCTTGAGTCGAGCTGAGACGGGCCAGTTCACACCGCTGCAACTTTTCCCTGCAACGTTCCAAATCAGTTTCGTCTCCTCGCGAATCTTTGGTCTGAACTGGGCTTTATATTTGCATTTGTGTATGGTGCCTAGTTGACGGTCGTCCATGCCATTATTAACATAGAGTGCATCGATTGAAAAATATCTTAAAATCTAATTCTAGAATAATTATGTAATTCCAAAATGGAAAATGTGAGGGAAACCCCTTGTTTCAGTGTAGACAACAAAATAAATGTGTGGGCTGATACCAAAGTCACAATGTTAGTGTTGTAACTGCACCAAAAAGCTATTAACCTATGCAGATAAATCAGGTTTAACTAGAGTCATGCCCCAACATATCCTGTTTGTATCCTGAGAGAGTGTTTGTGCTGGAATGCCGGTGTTTCCTGGCATGCTGATGTTACCACATGTTCTCACTGGGGGAAACCAACAGTGAAACAACCAAAAGTCCCTTGAAGCACAGAGACTAAAAATGATCAGCACACTCTCTTAACCAGTTCTTCCCGAGCCAAAGGTGGCCTAAACAATAGTGATGACATAACAGTTTTCCAAGCATATCTATATATACACACACACACACACGCACATGCACACACATTCACATAGACACACACTTTCAGTTGATTCCCTGCTGATCTCGTGGAGAGAGGTTACCATGACAACCCTTGTCCAGCACTGGGGTTTTGGCCTGCTTTTCTTGTGAGCGTGTTGAATGGGGTCAGACAATCCACCCCCCCCACACCCCCACCCCCACACACACGCAGACACACACACACACACACACCCCACCCCAGCTCATCAGTAACATCGCTGTCTCCCTGCAAAGGTCTGATTGGATAACCCCTGTCCCTCACAGTTCATCCCACCTTCTTACCCCCCCCCCCCCATACTTTGTTTCTGTTGGCCAACAGAGGTTAAAGGTTCGTAGTGTGGTGTCCATCTCACCCATGTCCAGCTCTAATTATCCAGTGGCTGCTGGGAACTTGGTAGCTTAGAGGTAATAGGAGGCGAAAGGTTGTGACATCGGTCTCTATGGAGCTATGTGTGGTATGGGTTGGTTTTATGGCATTGGTGTGATGTCATGTAAAGGAGAGATAGGCCTCCTCATCTGACCACCTAGGCCTCTCCGTACTGGTTTCTTACCTCAATATCGAGCCTCACTCTTCTAAACTAATCTTACGTTTTCATTACAGTTTCTGCTGATTGCTTACACACTGATTCAAAGTGAATGCTTAGACAAAAGCATCAAAACCTTAATTTTTGTAACAATGCCTTAAACAAAGGCACCTGAAGTACAAACACATTTTCTGCTTTGCACTTTGTTTGCAATTCTGCAACACACTTCTTGCAAAACACTACACACTGTTTTTTTTTTTACATTAGACACTTCAAGAATTAAATCTCTTGCAGTCACTGGGAAAACACTTCTATTCAAAATGCAAACATACCTGAAATTGGCAACACACACACACACACACAAAAAAAACCCACTTATGCACTAATTGAACACCAATCAGTCTGAGCCTTAGCACTACAAATAGACCTCAGGTAAGCTCACCTCTTTTGTGAGGACTTTGCAAACATGGAGGCAGTGAGAGCGAGAGGAAGAGGTAGAAGAAGAGGAAGAGAGAGAGAGAGAGAGAAGTAGGGGGAGGACAAGAACAAAGAAGGGGACCAGGCAATAGACGGAGACATATTTCCAACGACATTAGGGCCACTTTGGTAGGTTGGAAAGAGTAATTCATACGGTGAATGTGTGTATCCTTTTGTTGCAAAAAATGCCATTTTGAAAAAGGATTGTTAGCTTTTGATTGCAGAGTTTCATATTGACATAGAAGTGAGATGTTTATCTCCTAGTGTTGTGTCTTATTTGGTTTGTGCATAGAGTTTTGACACAATGAACCAAATTCCGTGACAAATGTGTAAGCAATCGCAAAAAAACGTAATAAATTGTTCTAATTGATTGAGTTCATGATATGTTCGTGTGATAAGCACCAGGGCACGTAGGTTTATTGTGAGAAAAATCTTGTGGTACACACATGTTGTGTGCATGTGATAAGCAGGAGCGATGGGAATTATATGAAATTAATAATTTATAGGAAAAAAATCAAGCTTTTATGGTAACTGAATTTAAGTAACAGAAAATCCAAGGAATAACTCACAGTAGGCTGCACACGAGCACAGTACAAAAAAAGCAATGACTTATTGACTGATCAAGGATGGCGCCAAAAATAATCAGAAATATGGATCTTGCAGATTACCACTTCAACATTATCCTGCTCCAAGGTATAATCTTTCTCTCTATGCATCCATCTTTCTGTGTTATATATGCTTGCAACTGTGCATCTCCCCTTATTCTACCTCAACATTTCTCTCCTTTCTTTATGTCTTTTGCCTCTCCCCAGGCCCCTTCACGCTTGTGTCTCATTACATGCCACGTGCTAATCCGTAATAGGTCCGGCACATGTCAAAGAGGGCCCACATTAATGTGGCCTTGATGAAGACTTCATTGAGTGTCAAAGCCTTGTAGCAATATAATGCATTCATCAATAGCATGCTCACTCACCACGGGCAAATTTATCTCAGTAATATCAACCACAGCATGAAACATATAGGAGGGTTATTAAAGCTCACACACATTACAGGTGTAAAAGGTGGGCTTGATTGAAGTGCTTTTATATTCTGATTTGCTGTGCAGATCCCGCTGGCTATAATTTCCTAGTATCTCACTTCTACCTGCCAATCTTGTCCCACATTTAAATCTCGCAAATCCGGTGGGAGAAATTGGAACAATTTCAGCTAATTTGCCCCTCACCTGAACCTTTTCTGAGCTAGTTTTTGATTCACATATCTTTGTGATCTACTTTGAAGTATGCCGAGGGAGAAAACAGGAGGTGTGATATTTTCTTCTGGTTCAGACTGTTTGACATTCCTGTAATAACTTTTGTCTAACCATCAGTGCATTGGCTCGGTGTACTGCTTGTAATATTGTGCGATTGCGTTGTCCCTCGCTTATTTACTCACATAAAATAAGTAGAGCTTTTATCTCTCCCTTCAACACGTACATCACAGAAGTAAGAGCTCAACCTTTGAAACAAAATTTTCCCTGGAGAGAAAGCTCCATTATTAGAAGTCAGGCTTTTCTTAAAAAGGAATTTGTTCTTATATTTTGTTCTGATAACAATGTAACTGAGATCATGTGTGTAAGCGTGTGGGATTGTGTATAATCGTGTAAGCATGTGTTTTATCTTGGTATCTTTTGTGTAGGTGCTGTCTGTACACTAAATCTCAACTAGGGCTAAGTAGTTGTCATCACCAGGGTTGAAGTGTGAATGCTGCTGTGTCTCTGTAGGGAGTAGCCACAGTGCTGAGTCCTTTTTCTCACCTCCCCTTTACACTTTGCCAATTTTCATTCCAAACTTTTTGAAACATCCTTCTTTTCCCTTTTGTATTTGTTTATTCCATCTCGTCTCTCTCTCTCTCTCTCTTTGTTCCTCTATCTTTCTCTTTCCTCAGTCGGGTCAGCCAATAAAGGAAAGCGTATTGTGGTGTCAGCTATTTAGTTTGTGTATACAAACCATTTTTCTCTCAATGTTCGAGTGCCAGTTGAGTAGAAACAGTGGTTTCTCCGTTCAGGCGAACCCCATTTTTGAGGGCTAAGCAGAAAATCCCTCCCGCAACATCCCTCCGTTTTTGCTCTCTCTGAACCGTCTTGGCCTGCGTCCATCACCAGCACACTGGCCCCTGTTCAGTGTTTTAATGTGGAGCTAAATATAGGCCTCACATTGTGCTGCTGTGTTTAATATGTGTGTTTGGGCTGATTAGAGTTGAGGCCTGATCTCATCCTACCACAGACCCCTAATGCATGCCGCGGTCTCTGGTTTCTATTTGGACTCGGGGGCAAACAGGGGAAAGTGCTGATATAATCATGTTTGGGATTGTGAGTTATGTGACCGAGAGAGATGGCAATATTACAGAGCTAAAATGGAATTGAATGCGTCTTGGATAGAGCTATTATAGAGACGGCTGTTGTAAGATTGGTTGTTAAGACTCGCTGGGAATCCATTTGATAGGATGTTTGCTTTCGATATTCACAATCAATGATAATAAAAAATGGTAGTTTGTATGGTTATCATGTGTAATCTGTCGGGTGCAGTCTCACAGCATTTCTGTCCAATCAGATGAGAAAAGATGTACAGGAGAGGGTTAACTGCTTCGTACACGGAGCGGAGAGGCAAATCAATAGGCTTTATGGTGCCTGGCCAAAAATATGAAGTAATTGCCCCTGTATTGACTTAAGGCTCGGGTCACTTTTGCAGATATAGTGCCACCATATGAGCAGGTTAGGGAGTTAGGGAGAATTACATTTACGTGTAGATCCCTGTGTCTGTTTCTTTCATTTGCCCCCCCCCCATCCCTCTGTAGCCTGTTTCTCCCCAACATTTCCTTCAATTTCTACATCTGTCCACTTTTTTCCCCCTCTCCCTTCTTCGCTCTCTCTTTCCTCGTGTTCCTCTCCTCCATCACCACAGAGAGGCCTTTTTGGCCTCAGCCTGTCCGATGGGAAGTGACACACAGCGCATATAGGCAAGCAGGCTAACATACGCCTTATGGGAGCTTATATTGTACAACAGGAACAGGAACAAAAGAGATGGCGTGCTGGGCTGGTGGGAGCCATCACACACATACACACAGCACATTTCTACATGCCGCTCGCTACTGACACCAGAATTCTTCAGCCTGACACTGGTGATGGATTAGTTGCGTTATCGAGGCGGAGAGAGGCTCCATGTTTTCTCCCAGTGCACAGAGAAAGAAAGTGAGAGAGAGAAAGAGGGACACACATACACACACACACACATACATATAGGCAGCTGAATAGCCTGTACTCATTCCACCTGAAGTAAAGAAATACAATAGCAGTCTGCTGCATTTCAAGCCGAGTTTCCAGGACAGACATGCAAATAGATAGAGATAGTGAGCCTGATTGGTACACAGTGTTCTGCCAGTTGTCGAATACAGCCAGTTGATTTGTATCTATGTTCGTGTGTGTGGGTGTGTGTGTGTGTGTGTGTGAGGATGCTCATTTATGTTCCTTCATGAGCCGTGTGCTTGTGTGTGTACAGGCATACATTCATGTGCATGTGCCGCTGTTCTTTTGTTAAACAGAGGAACTAAGGATGAATTTGTCTCGCTGGTATGGTGTGTTGGTGATAAATCCCCCCCCCCCCAGTGTGACTCATACTTCCAGTCCACTCACCCTGATGCAGCCCCACCTCACGCCCAAAGGGACTGACTTCACCCTAGGCTGGGCATTATACATCCATCTCCAGGGGGATGGACAATGGATCTGTCAGTACACCTCATACCCTAGTGCCACCCTTCTTTCACACTGCCATGTGACATGCAGTACTCACACTCACATCTACACAGACACTATTACACAGACCCTTTGCACAGGGGCTCACAGCAAGAAGGTGTTCGGTCTGAATCCAGCTGGTGTTCAGATGGGTTTCCTTTGAGGGCATATGTAGGAAAATGTCTTTGTCTTCCTCAAAGTTGTGCTTGCAGTGCAAAACCGATGTGGTGAGAGCAACTGGCTGTCACAAAAGCCTTTCAAATCATGGATGTCTCCTGACAAGCTTCACTGGCTCTTAAAATGCTGTCAGCAGTCTGTCACCTATCATCTGGCCCTAGGTACCAACCAATCTCAACATCAAATTCAAGGCCATTTACTGAGGCTAAAATTGCTCTCATTAGACATATTGGATTTGATTGGATAAGGTTTATCATGGTCATTGTCAGATACCTTTCTGACCTGTGTCTTTTTCAATCGGCATGACCCCACTTGACTACAAATCTCCCCCTTTTCCTCAGTGGAGCCTCCTCTGTGGTGTCTCTGCAAGGGGTCATTGCACTGAGACAGAGCGAGAAAGTGTGTGGCGGTGGTGCGCTTTTGCAGAATCTAATCCAGTGCGTGGGATCAGCCAGATAAAGGCAATGCCTATCACTTCAACATCCAAGACTGTTGAACTGGATTAGTGTAGATGCAGGAGATAGCTGCCAGATAGGTTACTTAGAGAGTTCAACTTTCACTCTCCACTCTCTTCCTCTCTCTCTGTCTTTGAGCACAATATGTTTCAGAGTTCCAGAGCACATTTTCCTTAAAGTCAATTCCCATTATTCTATTCTGGTACAAGGTGTAGGTGGAAGACCTACAATTTGACTTAATCCTGGTACAAGGTGTTAGTGTGGAGTGTGCCATACACTGTGGTTTGGTAAAGGTTCCCACGCGTGGGTTACAGTCTGCTCTGCCAGCTGAAATATGGTGGTAAAATAATGCACACCCTCAAATGGATCTCTATTGGTGTTGGCAGCCGCCACCTGTACACATGTGTATCCTGTTTCAGAAACGCTAACCTCCCTCAAGGCTAAGGTTAGAAAATAGCTTTTTCCCAAATCTGAAAAGAAAGCAGCTCTCAGGTAATAGTTAGCAGCTGTGGCCATTAAAGGAGAAACATTCTTTAAAAATTGAGTGGCTAATGTTGAACAAACACACAGACAAGCTGTAAAACAGAGACCAAATCAGTAAATCAGCAAATCATTCCCCACAGTGTTTTGCTTTTTAAAAATGTGTTTATATTGGAATGTTTTCATTTTAAAACTAAATTTAAACACTGTTGTATTTTGTCTCGGTTGCTTCTCATACAGTGTAGGATTATACGATTTGGAAACTGGTCATTTTGGCATTTTGCTTATGTTGTATAACGGTGTCTATAGGGAGTAACCTGCAGTTTTGGCTTTTCCTTTTTCCTTTTATCTCTGAGCAGCAGCAGCATCCACAATGCACTGCAAACACACATTTGATGCACTTTTACCCTGGATTTATTCAGCACTTTTCACTCAGCAAATTGCTTCACACAGACTCACACGGTTGGGGATCCAGTGTCTGGCACCGTGTTCAAAACCAGTGAGACCAAGGGAGAAAGAGAGAGAAAGAGGGAGAAGGGCAATTTGAATTGGAGTTTGGTCAATCTTCAAACGTTTTTCCAGGGTGCTTACATGGTCTGATCAAAAGCACCCCACTGGCAAAGGCCCTTGTATCCACGAGGGGAGGCCTCTGATGCTGCTGCCATGGCTTCCCTACTGGCCAAACCTCCCATGTCCCACCCGCTTACGCCTGACTAGGTGCTGCGACATAAAGTTTGTACATAGACACAAAAGTTCCTTTTTTACACACTGAGTTCAAGTTTCAAAGTTATTTCAGAGTGATGAAAGTGGTTTGGATTTTGAAAACTAAATATGGCAACCCTGCGTGTGCTCCAGGATTTATAGCTAGCTGATGAAGAAGTCGTCCTACTCAGTGACGCCTGGGGACATTATTTCTGTCCTTAGTTCTCCAGGCTTCTTTCACAATGGTTGTGTGTATGTCTGTTTGGATTTGTTTGCATATGAATGATATTGTATGTGAATATTATGAAAAGCCTGAAATCATCATTTTCAAGACAGCGCTGTTTTTTCTTTTCACCAATATTAACTACACAGGCCATGGAGTATGGTACATGTAGAATATTTTTCAACACTCTCATCCGTCTTCACTTATTTTCCTCTTCCTCACTTTACTCTGTTGCAGCTCCCCGACGCTGGTGATAGAGAGAGGCTAGCTAATGGCTGTGGTGTTGAAATGGGGGACCGTGTTAGACCAGGCCAAACCGAGGACAGCTCTCTGGGGCACCAGGGGGTTGTTTCAGTGGATGGGTCCTCCTAAAATAGAGGGGCAGTAATCTTATCAGAGCCTTGGGGTATGAATCCAACCTGTTAGCAGCCTTTTCAACCAGCCTGATAAATAATGCAGGGTCAAATGGAGCAAAGAGGGGATACGTTTAAGTACCTGAGAGGGCAGGCTAAAGGTTGAAGTAGAGCGATGCTAAGGAAATGGATGTTTTGGGCCTGAGAGTCGCTTACTCAGGTGGTAGAAATTGTAGGCTGGAATAGTAGCGTAGGAGTGAGTGAGGGAGTGTGGTAAACAGATGGAGTTTTTGGCAGAATTATTTTTGGTCCAGTAAGCACTGGTTTCTCCATTTACTTGCCCAGGGTTTTCATTTTCCTCTGTCTTTCTTTTTTGTTTTGTTTTTTTGTCTCATTCGCCCACCCAGAGGTGAGCCTGCCCTGCAAAGTACTTCACATTCACCTAACCCACCTCACACACATGCACACGTTTCTTCACTTCCTTACAACATTGGTGGGTGTGTGTTTGCATCTGGCTATGTGTGAATGTAACACACTTTGTAAGATTTACAGCTACTATAGAAAAGCGGCTTCTTAATGTGAAAAGCAACTGGATGTGGGTGTGTTTGTGAGTGCACGGTTGGATAGTGCGAGTGCTTCTGAAGTGCTTGAGTGTCAGTTATGGTGATACGATTTTCTCTGTGAGCCATAAGCCTAAGCTGTTGCAAAAAAAAAGTATATACAAAAGAAGCAGAGACAGAGAAACAGACTACATTTGTGTCTGGGAGAAGGGAAGGTCATTCATTATTTATTACTTTGTACACACCTCTGCACTCCTGATTAAATGTGTTTACTTAACAGGACAGTTAACTGTTTAGTAACTGCTAGGCCTGGTATGTTAGTGCTTTTGTTGTAATGTGTAAACAAGTGTTATATCTGTGCCTGGAGAGTAGAGGTTTTGTTCTGGAGTCGCTCTAAGACAGCTGTGTGTTTGAGTGTGTGTTTCTGGCCAAATGTGAATTTAGAGGCCCCTGGACAGTGGTGAGAGACTGTGTGATAGTGATCTGATTCAGATGAACTGCAGGCGTGCAGGGGGGAAGGTCGGGTTATCTTGTGATCCCTAGTGGCTGCCTGCTAGGACACATATCACAGCATGACAGACCGCTCCTACTTGTGCGCACACACACACACACACACACACACAACACCCACACTGACACAGTAGTGAACAGAACAGCGCTGGTCTGGCCATGCGCCGACATGCTTTATGGATGAGCATATTTGCTGAGGTCTCCCTCCACACTGCAGTGTCAGTAACCAGATGAAGACTGGCACGGCCCCCACATCCTGCCTTTCTCCTCCCACATATGGCTTTCACATATGTCTTCTTTTCGATGTTTGGATTAGCCTGCCAAGGTCAGACGTAGGTCAGCTGTGGAAGGCTCAACCACTTTGAGCTCTGCCCCTTGACTGTGCCGCCTGCTGTCGTGTACTCAGCTAACCCTCAAGCTTTGAAGGCAAAGCTCTGGGGGCTTTGTGTGAACTTACAGCACACTTCTTTTACTTGACCATCCAGCAGTTTGACACGCATTCATACACGCCCACACATACACAAAGGCCTGCATGTGTGTGTGTGTGTATGTGTGTGTGCGCACATTTGCTCACATACCCTCCCACTTTTGACAGACATATGACCTTGACTTTCCCCTCTGTGATGTTTTATAGAGAGTCTGGCTGCTCTTTGGTGCTGTCACCATCTGAATAGATAGATGAATGTTTGGGTGGAGGAAGGCAGGCGGGGATGGACAGATGATAGAGCCATCAGCTTTCATGGGTGGAGGAGGGCCTATTGACATGTGACATCACAGAGACATCTCTCACGCCCAGCATCAGGAAACCCATGTCGCCCCTCAAGATTTACAGTGCTGGTTATATATTTGGCCATCAAGATCTGATGAATGAAGAAGAAACAGGGCTGGCATTGGCCCATTTGGATCAGCAAGGGTCACACACCTCATAAGTCATTAGAATGCTTTTCCGCTGTTTTTGTAGTTAGGTGGTCTTGGCCTCAAGTTCAAAGCTTTACTGAGGGAATACATCATTCATCAGGAGAAAGGAGGAAAGGAAAACAGAGCTTAGATTTCACAAAGGTCTAATAATATCAGCGAATAATTCTTAACAGTTGTTGTAACCCCATCCTACATGGGATCGCAGGGGGCTGACATTTACCTCATAACATGAAATAATACAGTGAGTGCCACACATTTTTGGCAATTAAAAAGAAAGTATCTGAAAGTCAGTTAATCATCTCTCTACTGTTTTCAATTTTTCACTCTTTCACTATCCAAACAGCCGTCATGGAGTATCTCTACCTACCTGAATCTCCATGAAGCTAAATGATACTGATAGATTGTTTTCCAGATATAATTTGACCCACGTCTGTCATCCCTGTCAATCACTCTTTGTCTGTTTTCCAATTCCTGCCATCATTCTGATATAAATAGCAATCACTGACCTGTTTGCGTTCTGTTTTTCTCAGATTCGCGTTGACGGGCCTCCTCACGGTGGAGTCCAGTATGAGACAATATCGGTCATCAAGGACAGCAGCCCTATCCTGCGAGATATGGCCTTCTCCCTTGACCGCAACTACCTCTACGTCATGTCTGAGAGACAGGTAGGTGTTGGAAAGACACATGCATGCAAACCTGTCTTCACTAATTATACGAGTGCCCTCTTGCAGGAGAATGGATGGTTTAAGTGTGTCTTTGTGTGTGTGTGTGTGTGTGTGTGTGTGTGTGCATATGTTTAAATGTCAGGAAAAGGGTGTGAGTGTGTGTGTGTATGTGTGCTCCAGTAGGGCCCAAGATGGCCCACCTCTCAACATCACCAGCACCACCACCCTCTGTTAGCTATAAATAACCTGGGTGGCACAGCGGGGGACGTTGTGACAGCGTTTGATAATGAAGGAGAACAATGAGGGCAGGAAGAAAGAAAGAAATAGAGAGACAAGAAAAAGACAAGGTAGAATGAGAGTGAGCGAGAGAAAGATGAAGGGCACTTGCCGGTTGGCTGGCTGAGGCAGAGGATGAGAGGAAGAGTGATGAGGGAAAGAGGGACAGCTGGAGGAGCGTATGACTTAGACAGAGTAAAGAAAGACACAGAGAAAAAGAGAGACAGAGTGCAAGGTCATCCTTTCACACTTCTAATGAAGTGACACAGCATTGTGGGGCGGCTGGGAAGCAGCCGATAGCCATCAATGCAACTGACATACTAAGTAGGCAGAAGGCAGACAAGGGTGGAAGGAGACATGAGGACAGAGTAGAGGTGAGGAGGATAGGAAAGATAGGATAGGAAAGAGATGAGAAGAGGAGGAGAGGTGATGGGAGGAGAGGAGAGGAGAGGAGGAGCAGCTGCAGGGGAGCGTGGCAGCGCAGCAACCCCAGAGACAGACGACGTGCGAGGCTGTCAGTGTGAGGTGATAGATTGCCGTCCTCTCTCCTTATCTCTGCTTTTAACACACTCAACAACTGGCTGGCCAGAGCTTACAGGTTAGGAACCGCGGTGGGTGGATGTGGTGTAAAGGAGTTATTTAGATGATAGTGTCCATTGCTGAGAGAGGAGAAGAGAGGAGCAAACAGATTTACTGTAATCTACATTTGCTTGTTTTTCCCCTCAGCTTCTGCTGTGCTGTGTATGATTTGTTTTATTCCACTCTGAAAAACAAAACAAAAAAATTTAGTCAGACACTTACCTGCTGTGAGAATAAAAATATAACAATGTCAAATAAAATCACATCACCAGTAATGGCTCCATACTTCAACCAATATTACTACTGAGATTCTTAGAAAGGCATATTGCAGAAATGATATCGGCCAAATTATTTAAAATCTCAAATCTCTCTTTTATTAACATTTATACAGTACATGCCCTAAAATATATTTATTGTACAACTATTATTTAATTGTATTTTTACAGATATCTCCAAGATAAGCTTTCAAATCTACTACATCCATGCACAAACACAATATATGCACGTTTCTGATAGTGAGATGATGTCTCTGTTGCAAAGCATGACATAAATTCCACAAGTAAAGACGAGTTTGTACTGAGTCTAAAGTCTGTTTCCCATATTTACTAAATCCTTTATTCCCACTTATTCCGCAGATGAAACAAGCTTTTGATGTTGAGCTCATAACTGCTAGTCATCTAAATGAGAAGTGATGTTGGCGAATATTATTAGTATTCAGCTTGTAGACTCTTCTGTCTTGCTCCCCGGGGGTTGGGGAGGACCGAAGCAGACAGACACACACACACACACATACTGAAATGCTCTCACCTACTTTGAGGATGTTGCCCTGCATGTTCAAGGATACCACTCAATAGTCACACCTGACAGAGTAACTGGATTGGGATTTAGTGTGGCCACACACTCATTCAGCTTTTTTCCATAAATTGGCAAATTCAACAGATACAGCATGCTTTTTGATATGCGATTCTGGACAAAATTAAATGAACATTCATTTTTTTATATGAACTACTCATAATGCGTAATTTTAAGTGTATTCTGTCTGAGGTTACATTGATACTACTACATTTTAGTTTTAAAGCGCATAACCTTTGCTACGTTTATGCCTAGCATCCGCACTACTCTAGCGTTTTATAACCCCTAAAACAGAGACCTTTTAAAACGTTGCAGACCCCGTATTAGTTTTAGTCTGGGATTGCGTTTTAGTGACCCTTTCATGGATAATAATAATGAATTACAACACTTACTCTCAGTAACAGTTCCACTTCGTCGTCGGTCCAAGCAGAGAAATCTCTGGTCTTACTTTTCTCCATTGCTGTTCTTTGTTCGAAGTATTTTCTGTAACTAACTAAGCAACCAACCACAGAGTAGACAATCTGCTTCCTGTTTACACCGGCATGTGCACGCCCAGTGCACGTGAATGGTCACGTGATATGTGTTTCCAAGCGTGTAGTATGAACGGAGATTATATCAGAAACAGTGAAAAAGTTTTCGTTGTCAAACACCATTTGAAAATAAAAACGTATTAGTGTGGAGGTAGCCTGACATAACTTCTTTCTACTCAGGGGGATGAATTTAGGATGTATAGTATTGGGTACCACATTGTGTTTATAAATAAAGTACTAGCAGTATCCACTGTAAAATACACAGCTGTCACCTTCAAACCAGCCCTTTCGCACTAGCATTCAGTGGAAAATATCTATTTGACCTTTATCTCATCATTAGCCTAAATGTCACCTCAAGCTACACTTGAAGTCAGACATCCAGGACATCACGAGAACTATCTTGTCTGAGCTCCACTTGTTCCCATGTGTCTGGCTGATGCCGTTTGAGGCCAAGCGCATGGTGATGGGAGACGGTAAGAACAAAGGAGGGATGATATCAAACAGAAAGCAGGGCAGATTTGGCTCCAGTTGCATTTCCTACTCTGAATAACAAAGAGGCCCTCTGTGTTTGGTGCAGTGAGAAAGACAGAATACAGAGAGACCAAGAGAGAGACAGACAGACATTGAATGAGAGAGAGAGGGAGACAGAAATTGGGTGAGAGAGAGAGTAATATTTGCTCAACAGGGCCATGCTCCACAATCTGGGCTCTCGCTCTCCCCAGTCCTCACACCTGTCTGTGTGTGTTGTGGCAAAGCTGAGAATCGTGGGATGTGCGAGGCCTTTGTAAACAAAAACATGCATACGGGCACCCACAGGGACACACACGCACACACACAAACCACATGCTCCCTCAGTTTTCATTTGCATAGGTACCAACATAATGCACTGGCTCTCGCAATCATGTGAACACTCGCACAAAAAAAAACTATAATTACAGACACATGCAAGCACCAGTCTCCCATTCAGTATTCAAATGGAATCTCCATAAGGCTTTTGGAGGCTTTTCATCTAGCCTTTTTCTCTCACCCGCATATATATAGATACACCCACTGCATATGTATAGATATTCTTCATTCCCAGTCTCTTACACATTCACTGCCTTCCCCAAGTTAGTGTGTGAAAGAACTTTCTGCTTTCTCTCGTTCTCATTTGTTTCTTTCTCACACTCCATCACCCAAACATGTTTAATAGCTCCCTGTTTCGTATTCAATCCATGGTGCTGCCATGTTAAACTGTGCTTTTGTTTTGTAGATGTAATGACAATAACATTCACCATATTAATGATGTGGTGAGATTGACCCAGTGCGAGGCAGCGCAGTGGAACTGATGAAAAGACCTGGCTCACTGACTTTCTCTTCTCCAGGAGCAGTATGAGTGTCTGTGTACATGTGTGTGTGTGTGTGTGTGTGTGTGTATGCCTTCTTGTAGGGTGCTGTATCATTACCGACAGTCCTGAAATACATAGCAGCAGGTTTCCATCTCAAGATTTATCTTCAGACATCTGTGTATATCCACCATGGTGCCTCTGTTGAAAAACCTCAAAAACATGCTCATTGCATCATCTCTGGATTTTCACAGGATTTCAACTGTCCTGGTGCATCCTGTGATTCTGCAGATCCATTATATGGATTTCTGCCAGATCACATGTTTGAGTCATGTTGAGTGAGTATATATGTGTATGTGTGTGTGTGTGTGTGTGTGTGACTGCTTCTATATTTAGACCAATAATCCAGCGATTTTGGTACTTGGCTGTGTAGCATTGCCGACGGCAAACGCAGTGATGGAGAGAAAAAGGTCATAGCTGTTTCTGGAGATTCGGCTGAGCTGCCTCCTAGACACGTCCTCGACTTTTTCCCTCTCCTTTTTTTCTGTCTTTTCCTCTGTCTGCATCATGTGAAATACCCCCTGAAATGTCTTACATTCTTGAAACACCTCACTGCATTTAATATTGCATCAAAAGCTGCAGATTTCAAACTGAATACCACATCTATCACTGCTGTAACAAAGCAGGCATGGGTATGTACTACATAACATCTGCCTGAGTTTTACATGGTAAAGCACAGGGGGGTATATTATAATTTACATACAGCCAAATACATTGTTCCTACAGTAATACTATATGCCATAACAATTCCAGCAGAGGGTCTAATCAAACAGGTAGAAAGAGTATTCATGTGTGAATGGCAGCTGGAGCAGAGCTAAACCACTGGTGCTTTCGCCAGCTCATACAAATTCAGTGAGTTGGATCTGCATGAATATTTGGCCTGGCCTCATCCCCACACAGCCTGTGTCTTTCTCTCTCTGTCTCTCATTCATTTCCCACCAAACCTTTTGTCTCCCTTTCTTCTTCTTTTTTTTCCAGGATGCCTGAGAATGCAAAATGGCTTCACTTGTTTCCTTTAACACTGTGACCAGTCCTGTATTTGTGTATGATGTACTGCATTTTGGAAGTTCAAGCCAACGGATGGACATACAAGCATGTCTGACACTGTGGCCCACATGAGGCCTTAAGCGGCATTCGTTCTCTTTGTTGTCGGTTTATCAACACAATGCAGCGCACTGGGATAAATGGCGACAACTACTCCAGTATCGAATGGGGTCTTTTGGGGCCTGGATTATCAACATTTTTACGAGGCCTTTTCATTCCCTTTGTGGTGTATTGTGCTGTTATGACCGCTGGCACCCAGCGGTAGGGAGAGCACTCATCACACACGGTTGAGAATCAGTGACTGCATTATGTCGGTTGCTTTGGTCAGCAGCCAGTATGCAGAGCCCAGGCTGTAATGTATTATTCATGGGGAACAATCAAGATTTAACATCTGAAAGGGTTTTGAAGTGATACCTGTGGCGTGGCCTTAGTTCTGCCTGAAAAGGTTTTTGAAAACACCTTAATAAAATTATATACTCAAAGAAACCACACACACAAATGTGGCTATATTTTTTATCATGTCTTAATTAAATCCCAAGAAAAGAGGCAGGTGTTGACTTTGTAATGGAGCTCAATGGTTTTTGGTTTAATGTTTTATAGCTATGGCACACAAGAGTACATAATAGACCTTAACAGACTTAAAAGTGTTCCCAGTGAAATAGTGTCCCTCTAATTGCCAGCTCTTTATAAGGATAAGTGTGAAATTCTTGCTAGCATGACCAACTGAGTGATACTGAGCTGGCTTGTAAAACAGATTCGTCTTTCATGGACAGACACACAGTCCTCCCCCTATAGAGGCGTTCAGCCATGTGCTGCTGTCACTCTCCAATACACTCTTGGCTCTTTAGCAAACCCCCTCAGCCTCCAATCCTCATACGCCATCCTTCCTCCCTTACCCAGCTCCATGTATGGAACGGCAACATTACAGCTCACAGATTATCAGAAAAGAAAAGAAGACCTCTTTTTTCAAGCCTGGCAATTTCTTCCAGGTGCTCAGCTGTGAAATTTGAAATCCATGCATGGATTCTTTCTTTTTTTTTTTCTTTTTTTTTTTTAACCTTTTTTGTATAAGGCCTCTTCTCAACCTGTTCTCCCTCCAAGCACCCCCACCCTCCTTTCCCCTAGAGTTTTCTGGTTCTCCTTCCTCCTTCTCCTTCTCCCCCAGAGCCTTTGTTTGGGTGGTGTGGTTAGATTGGGAGGAAATAGGTTCAGTGGTTATGGAGACAGGGGGAAATAGGATTCATTCACACCTCGTCCAGGTTTAGATTAGCTGACATGCTGCTGGCTCATCATTATGCAGGACTTTGGTATGTATGACACGCTGATTTCATGTGTTAATAGGCATGGAACAAATGATGGCTTATAGCCAGGTCTTCCACTGTGCACTGTAGGTGTTACAGCTTGTGGAGACTTTAAAAAAGCGACTAGCAGCAGTGTTGTTTGAGAGCCTTTTGTTTCCCGGTTTTACTGTTTACACTCTCCACAACAAGCAGATTGGACTGGCTCATGTCCAGGCCACTCATTCAAAGACTTAAGTATGTGTGCATGTTTCTCCTGATGTTTTTTTTTCCTGAAAGCCCAACTCTGATTTTAACCATCTATTTTAGAGCTTACCGGAAGATGCATGCTTCCTTTTCTCATAGAAGAGGAACAATAATCTGGTGGGGAGGGAAAAAGCCTGGCAAAGGTTCAGGCCAAAAGAATGGACACAACATTAGGGCAAAAATCAAAATGGTACAGAGACAAAAGATTAGCACTTTTTGTCTACTTCTTCTCAGCCCCTCCTCCCTTTCCACTGTTTGTTAGTTTGCCGTCAGGGCTGAGTAGCGAAGGGGTTTCCGGCGACTACTACCTCAACAAGTGTTGCCTTGCCGTCCCTTGTCCTTGTGTTGGCCCCGGGGCAGTCTGGTTAGCTTGCAGCTGCCAAAGAGTGAACAAGACCAGGGGTTTGACCATTGACCCTTATCTCTGTGTTTCTCCCCTATCTGTCCGTCAGTGACACTCGGACAAAGAGTCCCAATAACTCGACTACCCGCCTTTGCAGTGCAGAGGACAATCAAGAGGCAGGATGAAAGAGCAATCAGTGGAACGTGTTGAATTCTGTTAGCAACTCTGTCACAGTCTTCTCACTCCTTCTCAAGTCTTTTCCCACAATCCCATTTCTTCCACACAACTGAGGTTAAAAAACCGGAATGCTGAATATTCTCTTTTCTTACCTATGAATGCGAAATGCTTTTCTGCATCCCACAGGGTGTAAGAGATATCTTTCTTTCATAAGTTCCTGAATGTTCCCTAATTCCCCTGTGGTATCTGTGGTTGGGTTTTGAGCCACATCATTGTGAGTTAAGAAAGATATGTTGTACTTAACGTAGCCCTCAAATGGTCAAATGAGGTGTTTTTTTATATGTTACAACTGACACTACAGGAGGTGCCGAATATGCCAGGCCACCATAAAGTCTACACCAGTGTTTATATGAGAGAAGTGACCTGAACAAAGGTCCTCTGTCACGCATGAGAAAACTGTGATGCCACATGCCAACGTATGGACCACACATCTGCATCCCATTCCACCTTCATCGGGGCTGATTATGAGAGGGTGAACTGTGGCCACAGCTTATTAGCATCTATCTGTTTTTCGACAGACCTCAACAACAGACAAACATCTCCGGGAGAGCCCGCCATCAGTCAGACAGCAGACACTGGCCTTGATAGATTGGCCGTCATGTTTTATCTGGGATGTTTGTGCGACAGCGGGGTCAGTTTGGCAGCCGTAGGGGTGAGGGCCAGCAAATCAATTGCACGGCCGCTTCCTTACCCAGGTGCTCCGCAGTTGGAAAAGGGGGGGCTGGAGCTGCAGCTTGGAACCTTGGGCTTAGACTCTTCGCTGCTTCCCTGACAGCTTCACTTGATATTGACACTTGGACAAATTAGGATAAATTCCCCTGTCAATACGCACATCCAATGTTATTGATGATGCCATTTAGCTTTTCATTCCAAAGAAACCACTTTCATCCCTGACCCACTTGTCAAGCTCCCTTAATCGTGAGCTTTGTGTGTGTACGTATTTGTATATGTGTGTGTGTGTGTGTGTGTGTGTGTAAGTTTGTGTTTTACTCAGTACTTTTAGTAATGTAGTAGTTTTTTCTTGTAATTTTAAAGCATGTTTGTTTATTGTATGCATTTATTATTTTACCATCTATTTATTTTGTCTGTCTATTCGTTCGCTGCTTATCATGTCTTGATTCAGCCTTGTTTGACTGCTCTTTTATTTTCATTTGATACTTTAATTTTCACAGTTAAAGGGTAATATATTCACTCTGTCTCCATTTCAATGTCTACCGATAAGTGGTTTATTTTTCAGTCATGGGATTTTGTGTCATATGACTTTGCAGCTGTTGAATGGAAAGTTGTGTGGTTTGAACTACTTTTTCAAAGAAAATGCACTAACCGAATATACGAGTTGTATACGCCCTATTTCCTGCCTGAATCAGACGTGTTGGAAGGTTTATGTGAATGTATGTTGACATACATGCTCCATGTGTTTGGTTTAATGCATGTGCAGTTTATCTGTTTATGTGCCGTCTCTCAGCATTGTGAGGTCAGGGGTTGTGGGAAGTTCAAGGGTTGACTGAGTCTGTTCATCAAACCCAAGGGGTCACTCACACAGGTCAGTTAGAGATGCCCCTTCATTGAATCATGTTTTTATAGCATCCATCTGCTTGACCACCACTAGTCAGCCATTTCTTCCTCATGATGACCGATATGAGTATCCTTCCCCCTTTCAGCTATGTTCTAGCAATGTTTTACATGCCTGAATGTCAGGCTCTGTTTGCTCCCTCTGTGCTAGCCCACCTAACAAAGGCACCTCATTTGCATGAGTCCCTGAGCAGGCATTGTTAATTGACTTAAGCCAGGATTAGTGTTAATCAGGTTTTGTGCCCTGGAACCATTGGCCAATCATAACCTCATTATTTGATAGCAGCACACGTCCTGTCAGCCCCCATCAAGCTGTTAATTAATAGACGCCTGTGCACCCAGGTCCCAGTCTGAACCCTCTCTTACCCCCCCCCCACCACCACCTTCACACCCAAGTCCCCTGCTATATCAGCAGAGGTCAATACATAGTAATGCACTGTACAAGCTGTGAATTCAGTGACTAGCCCAGCAGACTGTGTTAGCAGACCATGCAGCTGTCAGTAAACAAGCGCTGTGTAGCTTGACATCTACTTCATGTGAATTGGTTTCCAAATAGACTCAGTAGTGTCAAGTCCACTATGGATTTCAAGACCCACATGAGAGACCCTATGGTGGGTTTGTTTGTGCCTCGCTTTAAGATCATGAGTGTGTCTGCACATCCCTCACCAGCACCCCATCCCCCCTTGAAGGAGTCTCTCACTGGCCTTCTGACATAATATGAGATAATGAGGAAAAAGATACCTGATCCTCAGACTCTCTGACACCTCTGTCTCTGTCTGTCTGCAGTCTCCCAGAGTTTGCCATTAGCCAGCTGACTGTTGCTCCCACAAACGTAGCCCCTGAACAAAAACACTCACATTTTTTTTACATACAGTCTGCACTTTTGCGACATTGTTGAACCATGAGGAATTCTTGGAAAATTTGGCATAGGATAAATAAATGCATGTTTGAGTGGCAGAGTGTGGGGGAGTGAGGCAATGTTTTATAAAGGCAGCTAATTACAAATATTTAGAAGTAAACATTGAATAGGTTGGTTAGTTTTAGGCAGAAAATCATCACTGTAAGCACCTTGAATAGCAAACCTATCCTTGAACTTGTTTAAAGCCCCTCATTATCTAGAAACAGTGCTATTTATCCCTGATTAAGCTCCAGTTTCAGTCTCTACTTGATATCATGTTGCTGAGTTTATATGTTGAATTCAAAATACCTTCCCTTTTACTTTTCTTGCCTGTCTTCTATATGAGGCTGTTTATGTGTGCTTTCATATGAGTGTGTATGTTGTTCACATTTGTGTGTAGTGTATGTGTGTGCATGCACACTTTGTCACTTTGTGGCAAAGGAACAGTCCAGGAGCCATCCTGCCAGAATAATCAGCTCTATAATTAAGAGCTGTGAGTATGTCAACTGCCTTCATATACCCCCCCGTCCCTCTTTCTGTCTCTTTCACTCTCACTGTCTGTGTTCCTCTATAATGGCACAGCATTTGTCTGTTTCCTCCCTGCGCCTATGCAGAATGCTCATGACATTTATTGTGAAACTAATGGCAGTGCTTCACTCCTTCTAATTGTAGGCTTTAATTGCAATAATTATTTACAAGCCTAATTAGAGCCTAGAGAGTGTCAGGGAGAAACACAAGTGCTGGTTGAAGGAATCACGACAGGGTTTGTCAGGAGCCAGGCGAAGAGTAAAGTGAATAGGGTGGCAATGTTTGGTCTATAATTGGGGGAGGCCACGTCTGCAAATCTCACTGCCTCTCTCACTCTCGCTTTCTCTTTTTGCGCCTGTCGATTGCCTTCCTCCTTAGCGCTGAGATGGGGCTGCAATCACCAAGTGGAGTGTAGTGTAGCTGGTTTTGAAGCTGAGCCCACACACACATCAGTGGATAGCAGCAGGCTCTGTCCCCAGCACTGGGGTAAAGGTGTTTATTTAGAGGTCTCAGGCTGACTCTGTGGACTGATCTTTCCTGTTTGAGAGGGGCAGACAGCTCACTTCACTACACCACCAGCTGCCTTCTCAAAGGGTGAATAAGTGTTTGTTTGTGTGTGTGTGTGTGTGTGCGCACATGCATCTTACGTGCATTTGTCACTGAGTACATTTGTTGCTGTGTGTGTTCTAATCAGGGCCTTGGTTCATTTGCTGCAGTTTGGCAGACCCTCAGGAGGTCTTTTGTGTGTGTGTGTGTGTGTGTGTGTGTGTGTGTGTGAGTGTGTTTTACTGTGTGATGCGGTCATGCTGCCAGGTCTGCAATATGCTCTTTGTCTGTCCTTCACAAGGCCGGTCTTAGTAAACAGGCTACAGCAGGAGAGCTGCTGGTTTTGATGGGCTACGCATGGCAGCTCAACTCTCTCTCTCTCTCTCTCTCTGCAGTTTCTGGGGTTGTGCAACACATTCCCCGATTTCCCCCACTTCATTCCCCCCTTTCTCTTCTCTTCTTCCCTCCTGTCAGTGCAGCGTCCGATGGGAGGACTCAATCCCACAATGCCATTCTCCTCTCCCCTGCGGCTCACTTTGACAAAGCTGTCAGCTTGAGCCCAAGTGATGGATGTTGTATTGTACAGTGCATGTGTGTGTCTGGATCTGTGTATGTGTGTGTTTCTGTATTACTGCATATGTGAATATGAGTTGGGTATTCTATTTGGGACTCTTGCTGGGCAGAAGAATTATCTTTATATGCACAGAAATCTGTAAATCGTACTATATACAGAATATCATTTACAGAAGTGTGTGACCCAGATCCTCTGTTTACCCTTGTGCCTCCTGTAGTTGATGTTGAGAGAGTAGAGATTTGGACTTAGAGTTTATGTGGGCCTGGGTCTGTCTTATTAGCAAGGAGTAAATGATAACATAAGTGTACTGTACATGACAAATATTAAAGAAAATGTCTGCTGTCACTCTTTAAGATGGTGAGCAAAGCTGTCCTCAGATGTGCTAGAACACACACACACACTCACTCACTCACTCACTCACTCACTCACTCACTCACTCACACACACACACACACTCACAGACAAACATTTATCTATGTCTGCCCGTACATATGCAGACACACATTCGGCTAAAGGGAGAAGATGAATGTGCAGGGATGGATAACATATCTCTAATGCAATATTTGAGGAAAAATATTAGAAAGAGCACAGGCTAGATAAGGCCAGTGATTTAAACAGTGCGTCTGCCGACAGCCTGTTGAAATATTACCCTTCTTGCTGACTTGTAAATCGGATATTTGGAGCCAGAAGGATCACATGGTGGTAATAGATAGGGCCACAGAGTGACGGATGGCGCTGTGTGGGGGATTTGGGATGTAAAAACTCCACGACAGATTTGTGGTGGACAAATACTTTGAATGCTGGATGTTTAAAGTTCATGTGTGGAACCAAAAACACTCGCTTATTTATTTCACATTTTCCAAAAAGCAACTGGGGAACAGTTAATTTGGCTGCACAGAAGCAGCTGTCTGAGAGTCGTGGGATGAGAGGGAGAAAGAGACAGAGGGTGGAGAGAGACGAGAGACGAAGAGAGTGAGACACAAAGGCAGTTTGGGCTCATTATGTTGATTTTTCCTCTTCTGCCAAACAAAAACACCCAGGCACTTCTAGACACACCACTGGAGATCAGTCACTGCTTTCTTTCTCCTTCTCACCCCACAGAGTTTCTTTAATGGCAAATCTAATAATTTTCTCTCCACTGCAGGAGCATGTTTGCCCATAGCCTCTGTCTCTATATATTTCTCATGGAATCAAATTGGATTAAACCATAGGCACTATTATAGTGTCTGAGGAGGTCTTTCAGCCTCAGTTATACTTGTAGACTCACATTAATGTATGTTGACTGAAGTCAAGGTGAGGAGTATTTTGTGCATGATAAACATGCAAACATGCACAGCACACATGCACATATATGCATGCATGCATTTTTGCAAACATGCCCCTCACACATAAACAGACACACACACGCACGCGTATGTACGCATACACACCCAGTTTGGGATTAGATGTAGTGTCCCTCACCACTGAGCCTAGTTATCAATGCCCCTCCTCCCTATCTGTCTCTCTTTCTCTTGTACACAGACTAACATTCATCTAGGCACAAACACACACACACACACACACGCTTACACTTATGCACAAGCAACAGCCCTGAGAGCAGTGGGGTGTAACCAAACCCTTCATTTGTATGTACATCATGTGCACTAGGAGAGACGCTGAGACAAAGAGAACAAACATGCTCACATGCATGCACACACACACACACACACACACACACACATGCTCACAAAAAAACCTTACACTCTCAGACATGCACTGTGGAGTCCCTCTGTGGATCAGAATTCATTTCTGTCTGCCTTCCCCTCCAAATCAATACCCCCGTTGGTCGACAGACAGCCGTAAGTGTGCCAGGGAGGCTCCCTAGCCTTCACACCCTCCCCAAACACACACACACGCACACACACACTCATGCCTGTTGATGTGTGATGGCCTCTGCTGCTTCCTTATTAACTCCTCACATGCTGACTGAAGCATACTCCTCATTACTGGCTGCATTGACAGTCTGGGAGCCTGCTGAGAGACACACAGACCCTTTGGACGAAGACAGACAGGCCAGAGATACATAGGAAGACAAAGAGGTACAGTGAAGTGACAAACAAGAACGTTGCATAGACAAGCAGTCCAGACAGGTGGGTTAAAAATGGGTTAAGACAGGTAGATTGACAGACAAGATCAGTCGAAAAAGGCTCAATTAAATGTACACCGAAAAGTGAAGATGTAAATAAACATAATAATGAGTGAGACAGGTATGTAGACAGACATTGTGACCTTGACTACCATATACATGGACTGACTCAGAGATAATATACATTAAGTGTAGGAGTAACAGGTTGTTAATGTAGTCTGTAAGTATCACTCATAGAAAGAAACTCACTTATGTGACTTCTGCTATATATATATATAGATATATACATATATATGCCGGCGGCACTGTGGTGCAGTGGTTAGCACTGTCGCCTCACAGCAAGAGGGTTCTGGGTTTGCACACGCCGGCCGGCTGGGGCCCTTCTGTGTGGAGTTTGCATGTTCTCCCCGTGTCCGCGTGGGTTCACTCGGGCTTCCTCCCACCATCCCAAGACATGCAAGTTAGGTTAATTGTTGATTCTAAATTGTCCGTAGGTGTGACTGTGAGTGTGAATGTTTGTCTGTCTCTATGTGTCAGCCCTGTGATTGACTGGTGATCAGTCCTGGGTGTACCCCATCTCTCGCCCAATGTCAGCTGGGCCCCCCGCGACCCTCTAAGAGGATAAGCGGTATAGAAGATGGATGGATGGATATATATAGATATATACACATTAATTTCGTTCTACTGAAGATTAAGCATGCTTGAACTCCATTCTTTCAGTACTTCAACCTTTTTACCATAAGTGACTAAAGATTTTCCAACCCACTGCTAATGTTAATGAGTCATATTATGGTTTGAAGTGGCAGCATTTCAGACACCCTATACCATTAGCATTAGTGCCCAGTTCATCATGATGTCTGATGGTGACTGAGCGGTGCTTGAGCCCAGATAATATACCAACATGTCCTCCAACCTAAACTACAGAATAGGTCGTTTGTCAATAACTCCCAAAACAACAGAATAGGCCATTTTCCAAGGACTCCCAAAATGACATATATAGGTGTACCAGACCTTCATCGTCATGGTAACAACAACAACAACAACAACACATGATTAACGTTAATCGCAGTTTGGTTTGGTTTAGGCACCAAAACTACTTGGTTAGGTTTACAAAAGATCATGGTTTGGGTTCAAATAACTACGTTAGTGACGTAAGTTAACTTACGTACATAACTTAAGTTACATAGGCTACAATATAAGTTCAAATATTATATTAACTTTGACTTTTGGTCTCATACTGGACACGAACAGCTGTCTCCTGGGTGAAAGTCCTGTGTGGTTTGAACCTATGCATCCACCACCCCAACCTGCTCCTCCTATGCGGACTCCTCCTGGTGCTCTTTTTATGTTGCTGCCTAACAATAAACATAAATATGGGTCATAATATGACCTAAAGGGCCATATGTTTGGGGAGGACAGTCTACAATATACAATAAACAGTACATATGCAGAGTACTAAGATATACAAACATGCATTGTTTTGACCTGCATTAAAGTACCAAAAAAAGATGCATTTACAGTGTTAAAACAAGTATTGTCAGTTGAGCTGTTACTAATTTAATACTAAACCAAGATGTGTCATCATGGTATGTCAGTGTGTCACTTTGTATAGCCGTCTTTGCACAAGTGCACACACTTACACATACACATTTACAAACACTCTTGGGCACTTTCACAGCTCCCTGTTTCCATCTCTTAAATGTCAGTGGGGGCCTTTAAACCAGTTGCTAGTGAGCAAGCAGGGTAGGGGGGGGGGGGGGGGAGTTCAAAGTGGTCAGGCAGCATGGATGTAATTTCCTCCTTTTAGCCTCCTGACTGAATTACTGAGCAAACAGGCCACCTCGACTGGGAGCCGCAAAGGAGAGCGAACACGGGAGTGCAGAAGAGTGGGGGAAGAGATGGGGGAGATAAGTGGAAAAGAAAGGCGAGAAAGTGCCAGGGAAAGAGCCGTGGACTCAGATCATATCACCAGTATCCATCTTAACATCTTTACCTTGTATAAGAGGGTGCACATGAGATCTAGAAAGGCGTAAAGGATGTGGAGGTATCATTTGCTGTGCTTGACATTGTGCTATTAAGTGAAGTTGTTGAGTCATGTAAATGAATGTGGGTTTTTTTTTCCATGCAAGTGTTTTGCTAAGGTTATTATTTGGCACAGCATTCCATTAAGGTTGTTCATTAGGAGTGAAAAATGCAGTCATGGACTGACAATGAGAAAATCAGATGTCTCGCCATGCTTTTTTTTTATGAACATCAATTTAGATGTAAGTTATTGAACAGTTTTTGGAACATTTTGAATCTGTTGGCACTAAGGGCTTCAGTGGTCTGCGATATATATACAAAAACACAGTCGAAGCACACGCACACACACACACACACACACACACCTTTTGGTCTAACCTATTCCCCTCCTCTTCTTGCCCAAAAAGAGGACTGAAGCCATACATAATTGATACACTCCTAGCTGTATCGACTGCTTGGATTTTTCATTCTCCTCACTGGTCGATTCCCTCACTCCATTATTTCTATGCTCGCACTCCCTCCACTGCCTCACATCCCCCCTATGACTCCTCCCTCTAGTCTTCCAGTCTGTAATACCTAAACACACACACACAAACACACACAAACAGAGATTATGAGACAGTCCCCTCTCCCTCCTCCACCTTCCTTATTGCCTACTGCCCCGCTTTGTCTTTAATCTATACAGTTGGCCATCAGTCCGGGGGACACATGCTGAAATTCAATGCCATGTTTGTGCAAGCATGTGTGTGTGTGTGTTCTGTATGGTGTGTGTCCAAATGCATGTTCATGAGAGAAGGGACTTTTATCTGTGTTTTTGTATTTAAAATGTATATTTAAACATTTTCAAAGCAAGTGCAACTTTGTTAAACTCACTAGTGAAATCTGATGGCCAGCTAGTGTAATAGCGTCCATAACATATCATTTTGTTAATTGATCAGTAAATGAATGTGTAGAAGGATTTGAGTCTTTATAGATGTTTGTGGTGGATTGAATAATGGAAGCGTGGGACTGAGGGAAACACAAACATCCCTCCAGAATCAGTATGCTATGCAACAATCTGCCACAATTTCATATGAATTACATTTTGCTACTCTTTGTCACACAGTTGTAATTTAGCCTGTCTATGACATCTTTTGCGTTAGGGATTAGATCATGATGTGTTATATACTTTATGCTACTGGAATTTTAGGGAAAAGTCCAGTGGCATATGTGATGTTCACCTCTGGCACCAGCAGTACCGAGTCATTAGAAATTAGTAGAAGAAGAGTTCTTATTCCATTTTGTGAAGGGCTCATTGCAAGGGTAGAATATGATCTTAATCAAAAAATACTGCTTCAAAAACGATCCAAGGCACACTGTATTCCATAATATGGTTATTTTAAATACTATTGCCATGTAAAATAAAGACATTTTAATTTTGCACAAACCCTACAGGAGATCTTGCATTTAACACTTTTGTTTATGATCATATTCCCCCCACGCAATGAGCCCTTCACAAGACGGAGTAAGTACAATACACCTGGACACCTGGACTGGACAAACACGAGCACCACCTACAGAAACTCATATCCACAGAAAATCCTCAGGAAAAGACGCCAAAGTCTTGACCGCATGAATTACACCACAACAATGGCTGTTCATCACAAGAAATGTCACAAAGAAAACATTGAACTGTATTATTAACACTTTAAATACATAGTTATGGTCCCTGGGTCAGCGGTAACATGTAATGGCCACTCAGCTTCAGAGTTCAAACTGCGGTCAGAAGACACACGCCTGACCTGTTCCTCCCCTTCTTTCCTGCCTGGCAGTTTGTCTCCTACCAGTCTGTTACTTCTGATGAGCTGCCATGGACCAGGCCTGCCCAGGACTGAGGGGGTACGGGGGGGTTAAAGCCCTAATATGGGGTAGAGGTGGGGGTGTTGGTGGGCTACCGATGCTCTTTGGCATGGAGATTTGGAAACAACATTTCTGCTTGATCAAACTGTGATAGCTAGATGTCCACCATAGTATCAATTCAGAGAGAGTTGTTGTAGCTGGGTTGTTGTGTTTGCATTGCAATGCCTCCTTCTGACTAGCTCCCAGCTTTCACCCCCTTTCATTCTGTCTTTAAACCCAGCATTGTGATGCTACAGTGTCTTGATGTTTTCAATTGACCCAAATCTTGGAGCTCAGGCCAAATCCAATAAACAAAATGAATGTGTGCGTGCATGTGTGTTTCTCTGTGTGTGTGTTTTGTCTTGGAGTGGGTGAATAGATAGAGAGAAATAAGGAAAAGATGGGCCGAGAGAGCTGGCTCTGACAATAAAGGTTAAAAGCTCCCATTTTTACACCAAAATCATTTTTGGAGTATGGGAGATGGCTGTTTGTAGATGAGACAAGCTGTATCATTTCATTTTGCCCCAGCCTTTTCTCCCTCCCTGATTTAGCGTCTTAAAATCAATGAGTAAAATCTACTCTGAATGCTATCTCCTCTACTTTAAAATCAGTTATTCTGAAAACCGCCCAGTATAAAAGGGTCTGACCTTCAGAAAAAGTGCTAACACACAATTGAATTTTCCTAACTTCCATTTATCCAGAACCTATCCTGCATTAGCGCTGTAGACAGTCCTTTAATAAATGTTATACAGTAGAAGAAAATCAATATTGTGTATTTCTACACAAAACGTGTTTCTCTCAAACGACATCTGTTACAAGAACAGCAACAAAAACAAGCATTCTAAAAGCAATTTCTTTCAGCGTGGAAGAGAGCAGCAGATAGCAACAGTGCGTCTGCAGGGGATAAAGGTTGTAGTTGTTTTATGTACATGATGAGGAGGATTTTTATGTGCAGCCATTATGTGCCTGTGTGGCTGTAATTAATTACTTTTACACATTTGCTCTTGGAATGTGGGTTTTAAGCCGTCATCAAAGCTCCCAGCTGTTGTGGTGTCTTTGCACAGTCAGCTCAAGGCCTCCAAGGGATCAACACCCGTGCACCCCCAGCAACTGCGCACATGCCCCTGTTCTGTCCTTAATCAAGCTGGGTGTAATTGGTGTGAGTCTCGGGGCCTGATTATCCTTGGACTAGCCACAACACTTCAACAGAACCCCTCACCTCTCTTCTCAGGGGCAGCCAGGCTTAGGATGTATATTGACGATTGGGTTGAACCACTGACTGACCTCAGTCTCATACTGCCAAAACCACCTAGAAAAGTAATTTATTCTCATTTTTTTAGTCTTAAAACTTCCTGTGAAACAATTTAAATAAAGTCAGAGGGGTAAGATAGCACTTGCTTTCAATGCAGAGTTGATTTTTTCCCCCAATGTTTTTGCTCCTGTGAGAGAATGCCATTCCTTGTGGGTGGATGTCAACAAGCTGGATGAGATGGCTCTGCCACAACACTACAGAGCGGATTTGTTTGGGTCTTAGAGAGTACAGTGGAAGGATTTTGTGAGTTGAGGAAAAGAGGAGACCAGAAAGAGGAGGAGAGAGCGAGAAATAGACAAGGGAGATGTGGCCGCTGTTCTTAGGAAAAGCCTCAGTGGGATTACTAGAGCAGATTAAAGAGTCGCCGGTCAGGAAAATGGCTCAGCCGTCCCTGTGTAGTTAGCCTGGACACAGGAAACACTGTCTGCAGGGTCACTGTGAGACTAAGAGACTCAGGGGCAAGTAGATTTCATTGGTTTTCATTCATTCAGCAGCAAGTATTTGCTCTGCTTTTGTGCCTTTGTCATTAGGCCCGCTCAAACACACACACACACACACACACGCACACACACACACACACACACACACACACACACACACACAGATAGACCCCTCCCATGCTTTCCCACTCGCTCTCTCTCTGCTGGAATGGGTATTGTGTTCATGATCGATGTGCCTCATTCCAGTGACGTGGTAGCCTGGCTAACTCTCATTAAAAATGTATAGGGTGTAGGGGAGCCGCCAGTGTGTGTGTGTGTGTGCGTGTGCGTGTGCGTGTGTGTCTCTGTCTATACGTGTTTAAAAGGAGGTGTAGGTGGCAGGAAGTCCCAGAGGTGCCAGCTGTTTACCGTGCACTGCTGATGGTTTTGAAAGTTGGGGGGAGTGGTGGTGGATGTGGGGCTGTTCCTGAGGTCAGAGCCAGGCCTGTTGCCTTGGCAACAGCTTGCAAAATCGCTTCCTCTGCCTTACTGGTGACGGTGGGATTTTTTCTCTTTCTGTTTCTTTCTCTTTCGCTCAGCATGGCGAGGCACATCTGGCACCGCAGAGACTAGGTCTCACCAGAACACAAAGCAATGGGCCGTTTCCACTCTGCTCTGTCCTCCTTTATCCTATTTTTTTTCAGTCTTTCTTTTTCCATCTTCTTTTTCTATCCTGCCCTTGTGCCCCATCCATCACAGAGGTTCTGTGAGGATGGCTGGGTCTCAGGGCAGCAGGGCAGAGCAGCTGAAATGGAGCCACCATTTACAGGTGGCCAGAAATAACGGTGGAAAATATGTGCAGTGGGAATTGTGTCCTCTGGCCTTTTTTCTTTAAACGCTACAGTAGGAAGGCAGCAGCATGTTTATTATGCAATGCCCACGCCTCTAGCTCTCTGTGACAATACTGTCACCTCCCTGGTTTTTGTTGTTGTTGAAGTCGTTGTTCTTGAGACAGAAACGCAACAAAAATAAGTTATATCTATTATTTATAAAAGTTACACAATGAAAGTTCTCATGTTGGTGGCCCCAAATGGCAGCAAGACTTCATTACACAAAAATCATGAAAGGTTACATTTAAAAAAAGCTTCTTTTTTTTTCTTTTTTTTTTTTTTACCCCTGCTGTTCTTTAATTTTGTGATTTAGGTGTATTTTTGCATAAGTATCTTGCCCAGTGATATGTTAAGGCTGGGCATTAATGCCAGGACCCAAATCCCTAGCTATAGGTTTCAGTAACAGAGACGACACCCCTGCATTAGTGAAGGCTTGGCAGTAATAATGGAAGCTGAAGCCTATTCAGCATGAGCCTTTGAAAGAGAGGAAGCTGTTGTTCTAACCCGCAGCTGTCAGTCACCCAGGTTGCTCCAGTATGCGACTCCAGCCTCTCTGGTTGAATAACTCGCCTCTAAGGTCATCTTAAGCAGCAATTTTATAAGCATTCATTTATCGGAGCGCACTGCTTCTCACTGACAATGCACTGTCTACCTCAGGTCAGCTGTGGGTATGAATGTGTTCTTGGGAAACAGAGAAAGAGAGACAGAGAAAGTTGGAGGCAATATCGGATCACACGCGGCGCTTCTTTGTCTTCCTTGAAAACGCAGGAACGACAATCTGCACATCCTTTATGGCGCTGTGCATGTGCGCGTACGAACACACACACACGCACACACACACATGCACACACAGTGGGAGAAGGGGCTTCATTGTGCAGCCCTGCTGTGTTGAGTGACTGTAGCGTGTGCTGGGCAACAGCTGCTGTGATCCCCCCACAACCCTCCCTCACCTCGCCCCCCCCTCACCTCCACTACTGGCCCATGCTGGTCTAAACATCAATACACACACACACACACACACACACACACACACACACAGTATATATAAATATAAACACACTTTCTCTCTTATTCTGTGCTTTTTCAGTTCTCAGGTTTATGTTTTCCTGTTTACCTTGCTCTCCTTCCATATTACCCCCCTACCTTTTTTTGTGTTTCAGTTTGTATCAGCTGACAGCGGGCTGTGTCTGTCTGTCTTTAGACACCGCTCCATAAGGGACACCCCCAGCTCCCCCCTCACTACTCCCTGACTTTCCCCCCGCTGACAGCTGTCTCCACACTGTAACCCTTTCATGGAGCTCTGGGCCTCTGTGAAAGTTACACTATAAAGTTTCACCAGCCTCGCACATGTTTTGGGAAGGATCTGAAGGCTTTTTTTTTTTGGGTGAAGAGGGATTCAGAGGCTTTGAGATACACACACAGACTGAGTTGACTGTTTCCCCAGCCACGTCTCGTTCCTGGTGGGCTTGTTTGTCATCAGTCGCAGCTTCTGCTGCTGATGTGACCCCGTCTGCAGCTCATTACAGCATGCCACCTGTTTGTCCTGAAGCTAAGCGAGACACACACACACACACACACACACACACACACACACACACACACACAAATAGAGTTTGTTGATGTGACAGGGGGTTAATCTAACAGGAGTGTCCATGGCGGAGCAGCCACACAGTGCGGGGACTGTCAACGTCCCACCGTGTCAATGGCTTTCTTTGTCCCCTGGGCCCGTCTTTCTGTTGCCGCAGGGTTTAGGACCAGGCAGACAGGTGGAGGGTTATTGAGCATTTGACGAGAAAGACGAAACAAAGAAAGAAAGATATAGGCTGGAACACATGAAGCTCAGAGTTTTCACAGCAGCCAGCAGTTTTGCCGACTACAACTTTTCATAATCCGTGCAGTAGCAGGCACGTTACAAATTTTGCTGTCAGCTGTTTTTTTAAATTTGATACAGTGTAATAAAGAAAAGCCTCTGATGGACACCCAGCTGTTATCTTTTCCTAGCTGACAGTTAATTCCAGCCCATAGTTCAAACAGCAATTAATATCACCCAGTTGTGGGTGGTTTGCACAGGGTTCGAAAAAACACTTAAATGCTATTATTTGCACCTTTCATTCACTCCTCCACATTTTGCAAAGCAGCCACTTATTAAGCATTGATCTGAGCCTGAGGTTTGGAGCTGAACAGGGCACACACTGTCAGAGTCTGCTGTCATTATCCAACAAGGCAACAGCCAGGAAATTGAAAGACAGACAGGACTGAATGAATCTGTGACAGACTCTGAAAAATCACCTTTTCAGCACTTGCTCTTCTTGTGCCTCTGTTCATCTGCTGCGCAGTGGTGCCGTTTGCATTGCAGTATGTGGCTGTGTGTGTGTGTGTGTGTGTACGTACGTTCACTCCTGCTGACACAGCGAGATGCAGGTGTGAGCGGGGAAGCCCCATGGGACACTTAGAGACACACACACACACACACTGACCACCAGATCACACAGACCTCTGTCCTGCACAAACAGACTGAGGGCCATGTGGCTGAGCAGAACCTTGTCTGGCAGACAGACAGACACAGACAGAGACACAGCTAGATTCACACACACACACACACACACACTCGTGTATAACTGACAGAAGGATGAGTGCATGTTATGTAGCAGCTGAAAACAGGCCCAGCCTCTGCAGCTCAGCTGACACACACACAGTAGCTGCCTAGCTGAGGAGATGTGTGTTTGATTCTTGTGCTTCTCTAGTGTGTTGAGTTCACATATGTAAATTCTCAACCCTGTATTTGGGTAAGTTTAATGTTAATTGCATAAGCACAAGGATGTTTGTTCTCTAGTCAAATGATTGCAGTCCAGTGGCCCTGGGTGGATTAGTGTGGATTCGTGGGTGTGGAGTGTGTTTACTTTGCGTTGAAAGTGCCTGTATTCAAATACTTAGCTGCTGACACATTCAGCATGTTTTGCTTTACCAGTCGTATACTCCATTCATTCATATCTTTAAAAACAACTTTCAGTACAACATTGATAATTACTTTTCACTTTTACAATTATGCTGCAGTCATCTGTTTTTAATAAAGTCAATCTTTACATAAGCTTGGGGGGAAAAGTTACCCCCAGAGTTAATAATTCTGTTTTTTGTTTTTTTTTATATATATTTCTACTACAGTTAAACTTTTCTAATAAAGTTGAACCTGACACTAGCTGATGAGAAATTGCCCTCTCATTCTTTATAATTACTTTTTCCTGACACATTTTTACATTTTTGTAATCAAGTTGGACTTTGCTCTTGAGAAAAGCATCTGTCACTACTCCTCCATGTGTAGGTGTGTTTGTACAGGCTCTGTCTAGGTGGACAGGTGCCCTGGTGCAGACAAGAGCCCGTTGATGGCAGAGAAACAGCTTTCTCTGGCCAACTAACCCCACCTGCTCACTACTGTTTCTTTGGCTTAAGATAAAGGCAACAGTTGCCTGTGCAGTTGACATCTCACACGTTGACCTACAGTGGCACAGTGCACCCAAACATTTGAGGCACATCATCCCGTACATCAGGTCAACATAGTACATTAACAATGTTGTAATACCAAAGGGGGAGGAATCATGTGTAACATACAGTAACTTGAATTAACATATTTAAATGCTGCTTATGAATGATGAGATTTGTCTTGTTTGTTTTTGTTTTATGTATGTGGAAAAGTACTAGATCAGTTATCTGTTGGTGTGTGACTGAATGAGCATTCCACAAGCACACACACACACACACACACACACACACACACACACACACACACACACACACACACACACACACACACACACCCAGAAGCTTCTTTTTGTGCATCTTGTGATGTTTGTCATGCTGCACTTTGACCCTGACCCTTTTGATGTGCTTTCAGGTTACCCAAGTTCCCATCGAGTCATGTGAGCAGTACGGGACCTGTGGAGAGTGTTTGAGCTCTGGGGACCCACACTGCGGCTGGTGTGTCCTGCATAATATGTGAGTATCCTTCAATCATCACCCAGTCCGTTTACAGATACTTTACATACAGATTTTGTCAGACATCTCCCAAAATGGCCCTCAGTTTTCCCCTGCACAAAGGCAGGCAGGTTTTTTCCTAATCTCAGATCAAACAGAGTTTGAGGAGAGGAGACAGTGTCTGTCTGGAAACGGACAGTTGTGCTTCAGAGGTGCAGAGCTGGTTCAGAGCTACTTGCATGACTGCTGCCCTGTTCTGACACGACTTGATATTAACAGGAAATGAGACCATTCAGTCTGCGTATGACTTACCGGAATTTGAAAAGACAGACAAGAACAGACCAAAGAGACTCATTATGTGACCAGTTCTCCTCTGTAGAAGTGTCATATATGCATTTTGCAGCAAAATGCATATATTTAAACCATATCCATTAAGCACATGCTTAATGGACATGGTTTAAATCTGCTGGAGCCAAACTATGTCTGTTGTGCATGCTCAGAGCAAGTTAAGGAATATTTACCTCCCACTGTAACAACAGCAGCCAGAAGTATAAGCATAGAAGCCATGAGTGACACCTGCTGGAGCTGAAACGTTACCGCAACAGAATGGAATTCTAGAAAGCTAGACAGGAGGGAAAAAAACAGATAGAAAAAATAAAAGACCTTGAAAAAAAACATGTATATTTATTATATTTTGGGTATGAGTCATTCATTGCTGTACTGACTGTAATTAGATGAAATGATGGAGAGAGTATATTGGGGACAGAAGAGAAATACAACACACTACTAAAGAAGCTGAAAGACATTCTGCTCTGTCTCCATCTCTCCCTCTTTGTTTCTTAAGCACACACATGCTCTCATCAGTCTGCACTTCTTCTTAGCTGCTATGTCTTGAATTCCTCACTTACGGCCCCTCCTGAATGCAGCCCCTCTCTCCAAAGGTATAGCTGAATATTTTTGTGTGTCGGAGCCCCGCCGCAATCATCATTATCATGATGGCGGCCCCTGCAAAGTGCACTTAAAGTAATTTACATCACTCCAAAGCTGGGACAGGACAAATAATTGCCTAGCGACAAGGTAATTCAGCATGTGCCTGCGGAGGTACAGGAGGGGCTGGCTAAAGCTCTGTATTCTCTGCAGTTTGCGTGCCTTCACACAGGGATCACTTACCACAACATTAGCCTCTGTGCTAGGCTGTTAATCATATGCTTTTGTGTAAGTGTGGTAGGGAATGGAATAATTCAGGTTAGCAGGAATTCAAATTGCGTTGATGCTAAAAGGTGAATGGGTTTCAGAGCTGTTTTGGTTAAAGCAGCAGTGAGGGCTCGCGTCCTGGATGTGTGCGTGCATGTGTGCGTGCACGTGAGTTCGATTTTTGTGTACATGCACAAACACTTGTGTGGACCGCTGTACTGTACCGTGGGGAGAAAAGGTCAGCGCCCCGATTCACGTCAGATCAGCCATCTGTTCTCTTAACACAGCGGACCCTCGTGCCACCTGTCTCTGGTCCTAATACCCCTTTCTCTGTCCTGACCCTGCAATGAGTGTGGCAGGACCCCTGTCAGCGCTGGCTGAGTTACTGCAGAGAGGAAAAGAAGTTAAAGGAAGAATAGTTAGCTCTTCTTGCAGCTGCTCATGTGGACTTATGTGTGCATTTTCAATTTGCGCATGATAAACTGACGGTAAATGCCAGTATTTAAATTAAAAAACTGAAGTAGAGTATTGCAAAAAAAGTTTCTACACTTGTATGAGGTGGAAAAGTTGGCATACCAAAAAGAAAAGATGCAATAAAGACTGACGGAAACTTATTTTTTGAATACACCTTGACATTGCAGTACCTGATTGAGCTTCTTCCACTGTAGACAAAGAATTTATGTCATGCTGCCACTCACAGTTGCATGCATCTCCACCAGAAAATCCCCAAAAAAATAATGCAAAAACAGATCTGGGCTGTCTGGGGCGTGTATAACTGCAATGTCGCTGGTTCAAATCCAGGCGGTGGCCCTTGTTGCATATCACCTCCCTCTCTGTCACAATAGCGGCTGATAAAAACACCTCAGGGTACACATACCCTCATTCATTTAGAAAAAAACACAATCGCAATCTTACGTGGGACGCAGCAATGAAATGTGAGTAGCTCAGTTAATTATGTAATCTTGTCAAGTCCTATTTAACTACTCGCAAGATAGTTGATGGAAACAAGGCACTTATTTACCCGGAAGTTCGCAAATTTGCGCAGGATTGTAATGGAAACACAACTAATGACATAGCAAAGTAAAATGAGATAAACCTGAAGGACATTCCTACATGGGGTTAGTTACCATTTAGACTGCATGAATGTACAACATAACCAAGAACAGAAGGAGGTATCTGTCAAGTATTGCTGGAGAAAAGCAGCTGCACCCTTCTGGTGAAGAGCTCCCCTCATCCCACACACCCAAAATTAAATTTCTTGCCAGCCGTGGTGCCATCCACAGCTGCGATCACTGCCGCTTCCTTCTGCCCCCTTTTCCCTCCATTTCTCCAGTTCTTCATCATCCATCCCTAAGCCATTGTTGATTTTATAAAATTATCTTTCCCCCTTTTCCCATGTTTGCGTGTACCTCCCTCACTCCCCTCACAGCAAAGCTAGCATCTCAGCTATGCAGCTCATCTCCTCTCAGCTCAGCGCGGCTCACTACTGCGCTGTCTCCCATTTAGACACTCTTCCCTCTGGAATAAGCTCCTCCACACTCAAGAGATGGTTGGCTTGCCACACATAAACACCCCTCGCTTTGATCACCCCCCTCCCTCCTTTTACAGCTGCCATCCACAATATCCATCCTCTTCTCTTCCCCTCCAAACTCTGTGTTCCCCCTCCCCTTTTTCTTTATGTTTGTGCGTGCATGCTCGTTGAAGTGCAGCATTCTAAGGTGGCTAATTAGGAACATAGAAGGACATTAGCTTGGTTTGCGATGATGAGGAGAAGGAGAGAATGTGAGGGAGGCAAAGTGAGGCGGTGAGCTGGCCAGGAGTGCTGTCTCTGTCTTCCCTGTCTTTCTACTTTCTTTCTTCTTCCTCTGATTCAGTGTGGTGTGAGACTCTAAAGTCCTTTAATTACCAGCAGCTGCTAGGCATCCACTGAATGCATGAAGAATGAGAGGGGGGAAAAAAGAGAGGGGATAAGAATGAGGGGAAGAGAATGAGAGAGAGTGTTTGATGTTGCACACTCATCAGCCCACAAAACCGAGCACCGCTCAAAGGGGGCTCATCATCTCGAGCGCTCTTCAGTCGCAGTCCTGTGAATGGGTAGTTCAGCCTTCGTCTGACCACAATCCAAAAACATGGAGCTATGGTGATGCTTTCTCTCTTTCGCTCTCTCTCTCTTTCTCTCTCTCCCGTAGCCTGCTTCTTGTCGTTGTTAGATTAGCTCTCTAATCATGCCCAAAAGAGGCTTTTCCATCTCAAAATGTCCCACATCTCTCTGTTCTGCCGCCATCCTCTCAGCTCGCTCTGAAATTCCAGGAGAGGTTTTGTTGAGATTTGTCAGGATTAGTCACAAGTCTGACTTCTGTCCAAGGGCTGAGACTGGACAGGTGATCCGGTGCCAAGGTCAGGAGTTAACCAGGATAGCGAGTTTATCGAAGAAATACTATTTAATATAAGAATTACATTTCGACTGAATACAACTGTCGTCATGTAATATGTGTAAATTTTGTTCAGTATGTCAAAATCAGTGCTAGTTTGTTGTGTGGATGACAGCTTAGGGCTATTGGTGTAGTAGGCCCCAGCAGAGAGTGAGTCAGCATTTGAGGGCTGCTCTGAGCAGAATAACATATCACTACTACACTGTGATACTGTATTGCATTGTACTGTCAGTCTGCGTGTGGCTGAACTGCTCAGATCTGCTTCAGCAACGGCCCACACAGCAGCCTTGAATGGCACAGCTGTCCACTTTTCACAAATCTGTGTTACGAGCTTAAATGCTGTCAAATGATTCGTTTGGCATCCCGGTTGGAGCACATTATGGGTACATTTTGTCAACAGGAAGGAGGTGGGGTTTGGGACGCAGCCAATTCTTTAACAGAGTAGTCTTATTTTGGAGAGTGACCCAGGATTTAAGAGGAATGGATGTGTTTGTTAAAATCAACTATTTACGTCTTGTCTCCAAAAATTAAAACCAGATGCTACAACCCTATTTTTATAACCACAACTTGTTTCTTTAGACTGTTTGTTCATGTGGCGTGCCCATCATTGTGCTACGAATGGCTCCAAACACCGACCATAAAAATCACCTCTAATTTACCAGTGGCAACAACAATTCTAGCAATGAAAGTGGCCACTTCAGCCCATTGTGGATGTCGGACTGTGTGTGTAATGGCCAACTCATCAGCCACAGCCACAGTTAGCAGTCAGAGGCTGCATCCATCTTCCCAATTGTGCCTAATGAGATATCGATCACGAACATGCAGGTCTATCAATATTTCCATAGATTCCTAGCACATAGAGCTAGTACAGGTTGGCTACATGATGGCTGAAATACTGCACCAGTATGTACAGTATGGGGGCAGGCTACATATAGTTACATACAGTTAATGATCCTAAAAACCCAGTGTGTCTGTGTCTCTTGCTTGCTCACTCATTTTCTTTTTGAGATGCTTCCATTCCTGCACTGCTTCCTCTGCCTTTTCTTCCCTTTTTTTCTCTTTTTCTCTCCGCTCAGCCCACTCAAGTAAAGCTACAGAGCACTGAGTAATGGTCTCCTTGTAAATCTTTTTCTCTCTTTATCTCCCCCTCTCTTTCTCCTTTCCCTCACCCTCATTCAGTATCTTAAACAGAGACAGACACACTTTGGTTTGCATAAACCATATATGTGTTGACTCAGTTTACACTACAATAGCTTCTCAATCTATGAGGAGATGGAGTGAACAGGTTGTGGCCATACTGTGCTCTGTTACCTGTTGGGCGCTGTCCTGCAGTGACATTATCAGCCGCCACAGGAGACAGACTGTGAGTTGCAGTGGTTGGTTTGACCCCTGACATGAACTTTGGGTTTCAAACTGCGCCCTCACATCACGTCAGCCCAAGCCCACACAGCAACTTGAACTGCTGAAGTTTACCATCTTTGTGGTGGTTTGAAATTGAAAACCCTGCTCCTTTTTTCCCCCTTTTTTTATTCCTCCTTCACTTCCCTTTGTACCTCCTGTGGTCTGCATTTAAATGGATATTCTCACACTTTAGGGAGGCAGCAGTAAGAAACAAATGCCCTGAATCACTCAGTATAAGGATAAAACACTGAAGGGAGGAGGGAGTGCTTGTGTGTGTGTGTGTGTGTGTGTGTGTGTGTGTGTGTGTGTGTGTGTGTGTGTGTGTGTGTGTGTGTGTGTGTGTGTAGGCAGCCCAGCGCAGCACAGCCCTGCACATCACTGCTCACCTAATGATTCCTCGTTTCATGTTGGGGAGCCAAAGTCCCAGTGCAGTCAGTCTTCATACATGTTTATATTAGCATGCGTTTCCGTAGAAATGCAGGGTTCTAGGGTTCCATTCAACCAAATCAAATCATGCCAGTGATTCTCTAACATACCACTTAAGGCTAGTAAAGCTTTGTTAAGCACCATCAAATATTCAATATACATCTAGTTCATCCTCTCTGTACCTACATCTTCCCACCCTACTCCTTTTCACCCGCCCCCCCCACCCTGCCACCAAAGCATCTCTGCTCTCCTCTCTTTTTCCTCTCTGTGTGGCGTTTTGTGGTCTGGCTCCAGTGAGGGAAAGGAAGGTGATTGTAAAATGGCTCCCCCTCTGTTCTCTCCCCTCCTGTTTTTAAACATGGTACTCACAGCTAGAGCTGCAATCAGACAGGTCTTCACACTTTCACTGAAGTCCTTAGATGGTAAGGGAAGGGGAGGAGGGATTGAAGAACAGAAATCTTTCCTTGTCGCCTTGCCTCTCCTGCTCTGCTGTCAAGGCCGGGATGTGTGTGTGTGTACGTAAAGGTGTGCATACATGTGTGATTTACCGCAAGGGACTGTATGTCGAGATGCATATGTATGTGTCTGTGCACGTTCATGTGGATGCACGTTTGAGTGTATACATTATTCGTCTGTGGCTGTGGTCTGTTATAGGTGTGTGCGTGTGAAGAGTGTGTGTACTCATACGTCTGGGTGTCTATCAAAGCTTGGCACAGCAGAGACGACAGTGTAATTGCCTGTCTAGGGCAACAGAATAAGAAGCAGGCATTGGTCGAACGGACCCTGAGGTCTTTTCCTCTGTTACCCTCACCCTCCTGCGCTGTAAAAAGTGCCTCTGCAGCCACACAACACCACAAATTACACTGTACATTAGATATAGGTTACTGAGTAAGATAACATATACTGTGTCAAGGCTTCATTTGCACCTCAGAGCTCCAACACCAACAGTTGCAGCCCACACAAACTGCCACAGGAGAAAACAATACGCTCTCCTTTCCTTTTTTATGTGTATGTTTTTTTGTTTTCCCACTCACCTTACATGACTGCATGAAATGCGGCTGCCACTTACAACTGCATTCATACCCTGCAGTGGAGTTGTAGATGCCAGAGAGGAGTAATGATGGAAGTGCAAGCAGCTACTTCAGCACCATGGACAGGGCTTAGAGAGCATAACACCCAGGCCGAGTGCCTCCAGCAGCCGCTGGAGGGGAAATATGAGCTGCTTATTACAGGAGACAGGCTGAAAGAGCTGCATGCATCTGTACCGTCAGTCTGTGCATGTACATGGAGGCATGTATTTATGTGTTCATGTTTGTGGGTATGTGTATGCATTTGTGTGTGTGTGTGTGTGTGTGTGTGTGTGTGTGTGTTTTGTAACAGAGAAATTCAATGTGTGTATCACTTCCTTTAACACCTTATTTCTCAGTGTGAGGGCCTCCCCACCCCCTCAGGAATGTGAGTGATAGAACACAAAGCATCGGCGAAGCTACTGAGTGACAGGCCACGGCCAAACAGGAGGATGGGGGGGGGGGGGGCAGGAGGGAGAATATGAGGAAGGCAGAATTCTAGTCAACATTCAGTGGCATGCACTTCAGCTAATGAGAGAGGCAAGGGGTCAGCTTCTAACTACACAGAGATAATGGCCATCTCCTGAAACCATGGCAACAGCAGCCATCCTGCTAGCCCACCCACCCCACCCCACCCCCGCTGCCCCATCCCCTCGCTGCGCTCTCATCTTACTTCACCCCACCGAAATGATTTTTTTTTTTTTTTTTAAATCACCGTGAGGAAAATCAATGTGGGGCTTTTTGTCAGTTAATGACCGCCCAGGTTTTTGCATCCGTACCCATACAGCTCTGAGACATGCATAAAACATTGTGCCGCAGCCCACACCTGAAAGCACATAAAGTGTCATTTTCTGCTGCCATTGTGGATGTAAAAGAAGTGCCAAATTGTACTAATTTCAACTTGTGAAAGAGTGAGACAAAAGGCAGAGACATGGACAGGGAGTGGAGAGAGAGAAAGAGAAATGCAGCAGTGAACGAGTCAAATGTGTAAAATGAAGGGGTAAGAGAATTCATATCAGGAGTAACAATAAAAAATGTCACATTTAAAATGTAGAAATAGAGTTTCCAAAGGCGTGAAGGGGGGAAACCAGGTAATCATTTTGGAGAAAAAAATGTAAATCCTGCCGCAGTGGCCCCCCTTTCCCAGTGGGAGATTCACACTACTACAATAACTCTACACATTCCTGCTCTCTAAAATCCCCAGGGAGTACTGTGCATATGAGTGTTTGTATGTGTGTGTGTGCCTGGTGTGTCTGTGTGAGAACCTTAGTGTGCTTGTGCCTGTTCATGTGAGTCTGCTGGAAATGGCTTGAACTTCTGACAACATAATTACACACAGAGGCTGTGGATGAAGATGTAGCTTAGAGTCAGTATGTGTGAGAGTATGTGGTTAAGAAGCATGATATGGGCCCTAACACACACTGCCACACACACACACCACGCACACACACACAGACACACACAGTCAGCAGCCAGGGGAGAATGAACAGGGCTTGTAGTGGCACATCAGCACCATGGACAGCGACTGACCCATCGGAGTCCAATTAGAGCTGCTGTGACCAGACAGCCAGTTAGCCAGACACTTAGACTGCTGGGTTGGATGAGGATAGAGAGCCTTTGGTGTAATGGGCTGGAGGGAACACACAGTTTTAATAAGAAGGAGGAGGCGGTTGAGTTTTAATGAGGGATGTGGCAGATTGTGGGGGTGTCGTGTGGTACTTGATACACTGTCTGACCATTAAGATCTCTTATGAGTGAACGCCGTGTAATTTGCACTAGTTACGTCTCCAAAGTTCTGCAGTGATTGAAGAATATAATTTGGGTGTGTAGTTCTTAGTGCTGTGGCTTCGTAGTTTATGTTGGTATGGTGTATTAAATTATCCGCAGGAGGCAGTGGTTCCGCTGCTGGTGCCACCACTTGTTTCTGTGGTTTATTGGGAATGCATAGCTCCCTGGAGGCCATGATCACCTACTATTTAATAAAACTTTACATGTCCTAAAAGCCAGCTGTTATTGATGTTAGAGTGTCATGACATGTACATTTTTACAAGAGTGAGCTTTGTGCAGTGGCTAGCACTGTCGCCTCACAGCAAGAGGGTTCTGGGTTCGCACACGCCGGCCGGCTGGGGCCCTTCTGTGTGGAGTTTGCATGTTCTCCCCGTGTCCGCGTGGGTTCTCTCTGGGCACTCCGGCTTCCTCCCACCATCCAAAGACATGCAAGTTAGTTTAATTGGTGATTCTAAATTGTCCGTAGGTGTGACTGTGAGTGTGAATGTTTGTCTGTCTCTATGTGTCAGCCCTGTGATTGACTGGCGACCAATCCTGGGTGTACCCCGCCTCTCGCCCAATGTCAGCTAGGATTGGCTCCAGCCCCCCGCGACCCTCTGAGGATAAGCAGTATAGAAAATGGATGGATGGATGGATGGATGGATGGTGTTTTTAAGCAATCCAACAAAACAGCAAAAGTGTTTCATATTATGTCTTCAATATGCCATATGTCTTGCAAAACAAGAAAGGAAAATAACAGTCTGGTAACAACTACATAACATAGCCAGACTCTAGAGCATGTCACATTTACAGCCTTTATCCACACAAAACAAACAAACACATCTACATGACTAATACAGACACCACAAAACTCAAAGTATCTGGTGTAATTATAAAGGTAGTTAGTGACCAGTCCAGATGTCTTAAGACAACAGTGGTGGATCACAAGGGGGATGATATGCACTTCGATTAATTATAATGTGTCCATGCAATGTCCAGTAGAAGTAGGGGTGATTATCCATCCTATTTATATTACCAGCCTTGCAAAATATAGGTGCTCATCCCTGTCACATATTCTGTAGACTAAAGTGAGCATTAACACTAACACTGACACAGCGTTATTTCCTCCTCACAGCACCACTGCTGGATTTATTTATTTTTATTCCTATTACAACATTGTTTAATATTCCACTTCTGACATTTTTGTGACATTTTTAATCCTCATCTTTCCCTCCGCTTCCTCCTGTTGTTGGATAGGGGTTTTAATGTCTGTCACAACACTGGCGATTTGTCTTTCTTACCCCCAACTTAAATTGTCACATAATGTTTTTATTGCAGCATTTATTGTAACATGAGTATTCATTCCTATCACTATTGTTGTTATTGTTTCATTGTTTTCATACCCTTTCTCTACTTTTCATTGTTAGTATTTCCTTTCCTATTATAACTTTGGCAGCACCTCTTTTTCCAGTAATTTATTTATTCATGTGTTCACTTATGTTTTTAGTTCCTATTATAACTTTGGTAACAATCTCAGGGATATAATATCTCTGATAGCCTCTCTTTTTATTCATGTTCCTGTTGAAAAACAAATATCAGTAACCCGTGTCTTTCTTTCTCCTCTCTCCATTCAGCTGCTCTCAGAGGAACCGGTGTGAGCGTGCAGATGAGCCGTACCGCTTTGCCGCCTCTCTCAACCAGTGTGTGAAGGCCACCGTGTACCCACACAGCATTGCGGTGTCAGAGCCCAGCGTACCTGTAAGTTTACACACAAACCAACACATTCCTACATACAGAACACACACACACACACACACACACACACACAAAATGCCAAGCACTTGCAATCTTAACCACTGCTTGTACACATTACAATAAAAAATTAGCCCCCATTTACATATTCCCTACCCACATACAGAGGCAGAAGATTTTAAATGATCACACACAGCAGTTTGCCTAGTCTTGATTGTGGTTGATGCATAAACATTAGATGGGAAGGTTCATAAGAGCTCTACGTGGGCGTTTCAGCGTGCATATGCTCACTTGGTACAGAGCAGTCAATATGTGTGCCAAGACATGTTTGTGTGGGCGGGTGTGTAGGTGTTAAAGTTGTCCGAGTGCAGCTGAGTACGGTGCAGTATTTCCACATGGACTGAGCGAAAAACAGACAGATCGTGTGCATCAGTGAAAGGCTCTGCCTGTCCAAGTTCTGGTGAATGCTGCACATGTACACGCGTGGACACACACTTTAAATACCAGGGTCAGTTTATCCAAAACACAAAAGAGAACACATTTTTTCAATCAATCCAGATTGATTTGCTTAGATTTGGACATGTCAGAATTACAAATGTCTGCTTTTACGCCAATACAGTGGTGCTCAGCTGCATTTTGTTTGTGTCGTTTAACAATTAACAATTATGTCAATTGTATGGATGAGACACTTTTGGTGCAACAAGAGAAAGTGTAAGTCTAAATGTTGTTCTGGCTCTGTGAGCTCTGCATTTACATCTACAGTATGAACTTGCACTTCTAATCTATAAGTACTGTCACACTTCTGTCTGTTTAGAGAGATATTTGTATTACTTTTAGTAGAATATATTTCCAGGTGAAACTGCTCACAACGAGGTCTCAGATGTAATATTTTGGCAATTTGGTCCTACAAACCAAGTGCCACTAAGCTCTGTGGTAATGGGATGATGACAGACAGAACTACAGCAGACCTCTCCAGATCTGAACATCATAATCCTGGTTTGATAGTCAGCACAGGCACATGGTATTTTTCCTTGTATTTTGGGTAATCTTTCCACTCAGAATCTTAAAATTCTGCTAAATGTGCCAGTAGCTCTGGCATCGCATGATGTCTCATCCACAAACTCACCCTCAGTAGACCTCGCCCTCTTGTCCAGTTTACAAACAGCAGTTTATCAGACAACATGTTAGCAGCTTGCTTCCATGTCAGCCGAGCCATACCAGCAACAGGGTCATCTCACCAAACCATCCACAAAAACACTCACAAATTCACAAATTCCACAGGGGCAGACAGCCATCTCCATGACAACGCAGCCTCTTCGTGTGGGCACAGGCAGAGATAGAAACACAGAGAAAACAATCATATTACCTTTATTAAAACTCTGCCACCAATTAGGCTGGTCGTTGCTGCCAAGCTGCAAAAGCACCCACCACCATCATCATCAGGGAGGACAGGAGAACAGAGTGTGTGTGTATGTGTGTGTGTGTGTGTGTGTGTGTGTGTATGTGTGTGTGTGTGTGTGTGTGTTTGTGTATGAGCACATTTTGAGTGTTTATCTGTATATGTGTGTCTTGACAGAACGATGAGAGCTAATTAATGTGAGAGGTTACTCAGGGAATTCTACATTGAACAAAAGACATTGATTGCTGTGATTGCCGTAATCACAGATCTCTCTGACACACCTCAGAGTGAAGCAACACAAACATGGTGAACTAAAACAGGGGAAGACGAGAGGTCCTCAGCAGAAAAAACAAAACAAATCATCCATCCTCTCAATGGGTACCAGAGTAAGCCAGCTAACGAGGGAGGCAGTGTAGTCAGCTACTGAGACAGTCAGCATCTCTTGAAAGGCCTACAGTTAAGCTGCTCAGCTGCCTTGCCTGTCCCAGTAGCCCCGCGGTGTTTAGTGAGAGGCAGATAAAACAAAGAGAAACTTCAAACGGTATGGCCCAAAAATAACAGCTAATGGAACAAGGCTGTGAAATGCCATGGTGATAATTATCCAGGCTGCCTCTCTTGGCTGGAGAGCCAGATCACACACCCTGTGCGCAGAATACATTTATTTATAGGCAGAGCAGCTGAATGCTCCAGCCCCGGTGTCACTCTCTCCAGAGAATGACTTCAAACGCCTCTATCTGTATCTGCATGTGTGGTATATTGCATATGTACTGCACATTGTGTATGAGTGAGTGTAGGTTTATTTTTATTTATTTTTTACTTGTGTTTCATGTTTCTATTTGTCCTTGGGAGGGACAGAGACAGAGGAAACAAAAATAGAATTGACCAAGTGACCATTTTTTCCAATTTCCTTTATGCTGCTTAGTATTGACCACTGACTGAATCACAATGTCTGTCTCTACCTCTGGAATGGTATCTTCTACACTCAAATGGAAGATTAAGATCTAAACACAGGCTTATTTTCCTTATTATGGTGTTGATAACATTTTTAAGACACAACAACATTTCCTGGATGGACAGCTTTGCCAGCAGCAGTGTGTTCTTTTTTCATACTATTTGTAGATGATTACACTGCGGCATCCAAGACACTATGTTTTTTCAGATTTTCCCTAGCCTACCATATCTCATCTTTACCAAAGATACAAGTGCTATATACCATTAGGGATGTGCAATAAGAATTGTTTCCCAGTTGCTTTGCTCATCTAACATTGCTGAGGCGTCACACGTCAGCCTGTTGTATCATCATATATGCATGTGGCTATTCCCCAGAAAATTAGACATATTGTCAACCATACTGGCCCATTTTGATCCATGTTCAATTTATTGTGTATAACAAACTTTGTCACATCATATTAACATTGTTGACATGTGCCCTCATCCCTTGTACAGCTGCTGGTTAGGGTGAGCCATGTTCCAGACCTTTCTGCGGGCATCACCTGCTCCTTTGGCAACCTGACAGAGGTGGAGGGGCAGGTCAATGGCAACCAGATACTCTGTGTGTCCCCTGCTGCCAAGGATGTCCCCCTCATCCCCACCGACCAAGGTAGATACTACAAACAGACACACACATACTACCATCCATTACATGCAAACTGATGAGTGGATTGCTCCCGAAAAAAATAATAGTCCACAGTACACTGATCTGATCATGGCGATTAGATAAGAACCTTTAAACACAGCCTTTGAAGGATTCCCATTTGTCCCTCTCTTTCTGCTATTTATGCTGCACCCAGCCAACTGTTCATCTGCACACACGCGCACACTCTGAAACGTCTTTATTGATTCAACACTCCTAGTTTTAGCAGGCACGGTCTTCATAACAAGCTCCCACTGATCCAGGATCAGTTGTCTGGCTGCAAAGTGTGCTACACACAAGGCCAGGCCCCATTAGAGCTGATGGAGGATCAGACTCAGGTCCCCTGGCCTGTGGCTGAGCTGCAGCTCACCACATTACTGACCTCAGATTGGGCTAATAGGCAATGGTCTAACATGCAGGTTCAATCAGCCAGGGGACGATTTAGCTGAAGGGATGACAGGGAAGTTGATGTGGCGGATTGATCAGCCACTTTCTACAGGAGAACATCTTCATAGTTGAGTCGAACATATCTAAACACCGCCTAAAACAACTTTTAGGTCCAGTGATGAAGATATGTTAATCACCTCTAATATACTATTCATAGCAAACTCATGACCTTTCAAGCATTCCTCCAGCATATATCCATAAATATACCACAGCGGACCTGGCATTCATTTATTTCCAAGCATATATATCATTATGAATACTAACACCTGTTGTTTAACAATAAATACCTGTTGTTTGCAAGCCAAGATGGCTGCAGGGTGACAAATCCAAACACCCTGAATAATATATTATGTGCAGTGTGTGGAAATCACTGTGTGTTTTGGGGATTTGGTAATCCTCCTCCCTGTGAGTAAATGACAGCCCTGTTTGCCCAGAGCTCCCATGGGGAGTGGTGCATCAGGCACTAATATGAATGTTCTCCCCTAGGTAAATGTCAGCCAATCCCCCCCTAAGCCCTTTCTCCATCCATCTAGCTATCCATCCATCCTACAATTCCTCTCTCTCTACCCCCCTCATTACTACCTTCTGACCACCTTCCCCGTTCCTCCCTCCTCTTTTGTTGCCTCTCCCAGCTGTTTATACCTCCATTTTTACTCCACACTCATTCCCCTGAGGCCACTTCCTCATGACCTCCCCACTCTGCTCCTCCATCTCCTGTCCCCTAGCAAGCCTTTCTATCTGTTGCACATCAGCATTGATCGTGCAGTGGCGATGACCTGAGGAGAGGAGAGGAGGAAATGAGATGAGGAAATGAGATTAAAGGTAGAGAAGAAGGGAAAATTAAGGAGAGGGGAGAAATTAAAACAAGAGCGAAGGAGCGTAAGGCGAGGTTAGGATAAAACTGTGAGGACTCTGGACTGATGTTGAGCTTGAAATTAAAGAAAAGAGCTGGCACTCCTCTCCAATATGGAAAAATAAAATCCTAGAGGAGGTTTTGTGTGGACGGGAACTCTGTACCTCTTTGTTTGCCAGATCCTGTGAGACAAATGTGCAATGGTAGAAGTCAGCTATGAGCCTAGTCTGCCTGCTACACAGACTTGTGTGAAACAGAGCCTGATTCCCAACAGGTGCTGTGGAGAGAACGGGGCACGGAGGGTCATTTAAGCCTCCTACACACTGAATGTCATCTGAAATTCAGGCTGCTCTACACATACACTTATACAAACACACACTCACTACACACACACATATTTATGGAGTCGGTATTCTCCTGGGGAGAGATAAGAGGCTGTTTTTACAGAGAATAGAAGCACAGCCAGAACTCTGCTCAGCAAAATGCAGGAAAAGTACTTTTGATCAGATGAAATGGCTCCGTATGTGATTGAAATTTGCTAATTTTATATATATATATTCACAAGTGATCTTTCTTTTAATTTGGCTTGCATATATACAATACCATGCAAGAAATGCTACCTTTCTATTTGTCTTGTACACTTGTGTGCCAACATCACCAGCTCATAACAACTAGCTAATTAGCACAAGATTTAATAATGTCTGCTGTTCACAACTGTGCAAAAGAAGGTAAAGACAAAGAGACTGCACTGTAATAATGCATGAGCGTACAATAAATGTTCATCTCTTGTCTCCTCTCTTTCAGACTGGTCAGGCGTTGAGCTGAGGCTCAATTCTAAGGAGACTGGTCAGATGCTTATCAGCACAGAGGTCAAGTTTTACAACTGCAGCGTCCACCAACTGTGAGTATCTCTCTCAGAGCCCATTCATTCTCTTCTTTTCATTTACAAAAACAATGCCCCAGACCTGCTGCCCAAAACCACTGGATCAATGCTCGGGGAATTAGTTACAATTTGTCCTCAACCTTAGCTGGCCCCAGTCCCCTAAAAATATCCCCTGTAAAGACTAATGTAATCTGATCGCTGGCTGCTCCCTGAGCACCGTAACAGGAAGTTTCTGTGCTGTTGCTGCTAATGAAGCCTTCTTCTCAGACGCGCTTGCAGTACAAAAACACGCAGCTTTCTGCCTAACAGGTCTTCAGTAGGGATTTCATGCCCGTTTTCATGCCATGTCTGTCCCTGATTGAGTGATGTTGAATTGAATCCCTGGATTGGAGATCTCAGTGTCGGCGGTGCCTTTGCAATTGCTCGCTTCATTCCGGTGTGGCAGATTCTGTTTGTGCTAGATCCAAAACCTTTGCCAAGTTGGGAGTATCACCAAATGGAGAGCAGGAGACTAAGGATATCACAGTGGTGTTGCTAGCAGGGGTGCAGGAATCGTAGCATGTCATATTATCCTTTCACTGTGCCCTCGACATTAAAACAAAATGTTGTAGCCACTATCTCCTTTGCCAGATAAAAGCAGGCAATGTTATTCTGCATCTCTCTCTCTCTCTCTCTCTCTGTCACACACACACACACACACACACAGAGAGAGAGAGACATGCTTACACTGCGCTATAGCTTCATATGGCTGTCTGCTGTCTGAGAATCCTGTCTGAGTAGCACAGAAAGCAATTACCGGCTCTCACATCAGCTCAGTTAATCCGCGACGACAAACATACTAGTTCACACAGCCACACACACACACACACAGACACATACAAAGAAAGATGCATAAACTTGAAAAGGGCATACGCTCTCCCTCGCACGCTCTGGTGCCAACTCGTACTCTTTCTTTCTCTCCCTCTTACACACATAGTGTACACTCTATTTGCCAGAAGGTGAATCAACCCTATTCTTCTGAATTAGTGTGCTTGCCAGAGATCCTTCCCATGCTTTTGCACCGATGAATATTTCACAATAAGCAAGTATGCATAACTCTGCCTTATTTCAGAGAGAGAAAGAGAGAGGGAGAGCCAAGTGCGACTACAATACACCCTCCGAACAACTGTTCATGGATACATAGAGTAGTAAATGCCATAACAATCAATTAAAAGTGAATGTTGTCTTTGCTATGGCAACATACAGAGAGTATCATGCCTTGTAGCCTCAGGCTGTCACTTCTTCTGGCTTTCTTGTCCATCCTTGCCTTTGTTCATGTCTCCATCCATTCATCCATGTAACAAGTACACAGTGTTGGAAAGTACATTTACCAGTGCTGTACTGAGGAAGAATTCTCAGGCCATTCGCTAGTGATAATTAAGTGCCCAAGTGTGAATGCTGGACTTGTAATGGAGTATTTTTGCATTACAGTATTCATACTTTTACTTTAGTAAAGGATCTGAATACGTCTTCCACCACTGGCAGTACAGTATGTACCCCTATAGAGACACATACACAAAAACACACATTTCCATATTGTACATGCTAAAAAGCTCATGCACAAACACACACCTAACAGCTGGTAATTACAGCGACACTCCAACAATGCAGGGCTAATGATAATTGCAGGTTCAAGCTGCGCCAATGTCTTATTTGTCCTCATTACTCAACGTTCCTCCACTCTCTCGCTCTCTGTCTCTTGTTCTCCTTCTGATTCTGGTTATGAGGGCTAATATGCAGCCTAGCGTTCACACATGACACGCAGCATTAATATATGGCAGTGGAAAATATATGCAGGGAGAACTTGGCCCAGCAGCTATTAGGTACTGTGCCAGCCACAAGGGCACAACAACAGCAGGTGCCCACTTGGGATCTGAACTCATTTCCTCTGTGGCACTTCCCCCACTTTGGCAATCCTGCTGCCCCTCCTTGACTGCGTTGCTTTTTCCTGACTCTCACCCTCTGTGTGTGTGTATGTGTGTGTGTGTGTGTGTGTGTGTGTATCCATGCAGGTGTCTGTCATGTGTGAACAGTGCCTTCCGCTGCCACTGGTGCAAGTACCGCAACTTGTGTACCCATGACCCCTCCAGCTGTTCCTTCCAGGAGGGACGAGTCAACGCCTCTGAGGTTGGTGGAACACACGCACGTGCACAAACACAACACGTGCATGTTTGCTAGCACAACTTTCTCTTTCTTTGCCTCTTTCCTCCCCTCTCTCTCTCTCTCTTCCTCTCTACTGCACATTCCCCCTCTTTGTTTCCTTCTGCCTGCATCCTGCTCTGTGTTCCAGCTCTGTGTCAGCCTCGGGGCATGTCTTCAGAGAGACAGCCATCTAAGCTCTTCTATTTCCGAATTGGCATTTCTCATTCAGAGCTCTTGTTCTCTGCAGTAGCAATTAACACTCTATTATCTCTGGAGTTATTGAGCTTAGCGTGTCTTAACAATGACACAGGATCACTCTGACCCAGTCAATCATGTGCCGTAGATACAAACTGCGTGAAATATGTCCGTGTGTATGTTGGTTTCCACATGTCTCTGGCTATGCACACAGACAGTAGTATTTGCTTGGGGGGCTCTTATATGTGTTTACTTCCCTGAACTCATTTATTTGTACTATAGGACACTTAAGTGTGTTAACTGCTCCTTTGGGTGTTAAGCTAGAGTACATATGGTTCTACTGGCAACACCACAGTGTGCATCACTCATGCAATCTTTCAATTCATACATATTTGGAACTCACACACAACTTCATCAATTGTATCAGCCTCTCTCTGTCTATAAGCACCAATAGCTGTTTCAATAGGATGATCCTGCGAGATAAAGCTGTGTTAGAATAGAGATCAGTATGGGATCACCATATAATGTCAAATCAATGATCCAAGAGGACTCAAGATTTATGGATGTGAAAGGCTAAAGGCCACCAAGACCAAACCTGCAGCGTGTGATGCTGCGTGTGATCGTTTTCTTGCTTTCACATTACTTTGCTAACAGAATTGACCTCCAAATTGCTGCATTGTACTGTAAACCACTGAGCGCTTATTTAATCATTCTCTTCTCTAACCAATTGAGCAGTTTCAAAATTCCACTCTTGATAATGAGTTGTTCAACGCTTTCCAAGATCATAGGAGTCACCTTCATTCTAACGTAAGATGAATTTCCATTTCATCTGCACTCATCATACTTCATGCTTCTTATTATCCTTCCTATTCTTGTGAAACGGTGGTGCCTCTTGTCTTGCTAGTGACCTAAACACATAAAAAGTACAATTTTTTCAGTTTTTCTGTTGTGTTGGCACTGACGTGCACTCCCTGCCCTGCGCTTGTTTCCTCCAGGACTGTCCCCAGCTGGTGCGCTCTGAGGAGATTCTGATCCCAGCGGGGGAGGTGAAGCCTATCACCCTGAAGGCCAGGAACCTACCCCAGCCCCAGTCTGGCCAGCGAGGCTACGAGTGTGTCCTCCACATCCAGGGGGTCAGCCACAGAGTCACCGCCCTCCGCTTCAACAGCTCCAGCGTGCAGTGCCAGAACAGCTCGGTAGGTTGGGTGACACTTGCCCAGATTGTGCCAGGTTAGGTGTAATTGGTGATGCATGATTTTTTGTATTTTAGTTGAGTACACATTATACATTCAGTATACAGAAAGAAGTTACTCTACATACGGTAATTATATAGGTTATGTTAGTGTTTGTAGAAAACGAGTGCCATACCACATTACCACAGTTTGTGTGTATTGTTTGTGTACATATGTGTGTCATTTAGTCAGTGGCGACACAGTAGATGCAGCCTAGGTAATTACACTGGAGAAGACTGCAGCATGGCTCTGCCCTCCAGTCAAGCACGCGTTGACTTCTGCAGTATATTCCCAGAGGAACCACAGACATATACATTTTACTCTCCCCTCTCTCTCTCTCTCTCTCTCTCTCTCACTCACACTCACACACACATACACACATACACACACTTGAGCAATAAAAAGTCTGGCTGGAAGTAAGGGCATAGGAGGCAGTTAAGGACAGCATCTGTAAAGGCCAGAGGGGGAAGCTCAAGCTTCTGCTCAGCTGTCCCATTTCTTGTGGCCTCTCACTTTGTCAGCTCTCTGATGATGATATGATGTAACTTTGGGGTAATATTGGAAGGACAAAGTGCTGCATCTACAAGGACTCATGGGAATTCAAATTCCCAAACCCCCCCTCCCACTGAAATCCTCCTCTGTTTTTGTCCCTCATCTCTGTCTCTTTCCCACTCTTTCTTGCCTTCCTTGGCCTCTAGTATCTGTACGAGGGAATGAAAATAAGTGAGCTGCCCGTGGATTTCTCGGTGGTGTGGAACGGCAACTTCATTATTGATAACCCGGAGAATATCCAAGGTAAGAACAAGAGAAGCTGCTGTCCACATGTGCTGGCAAACAGGATGAAGATGGACAAGTCTAACAAGTCTCCATAATTTTTCTAATCTCTCGCTGTGTTCAAATATTGTCTTTTCTAAGCAGAGTTCACACTATGTGTGTGTGTGTGTGTGTGTGTATTTATATGGTATGTTAATCACAGTTGAATCTTAAAATATGTGTTATTGGAGATAAGAAAAGAGAGAGAGATAGCCTGTGGGGATATTTCACTCACAGCAGACCTAGTGTCTGTTTTCCTTAAATAAAAAATACTCTCCAAATACTTGTGTAGGTTTCTCAGTTGTTGTGTGTTCACTGTATATCCCCACTGCTTCCTGTTTCCCACAGTGCACTTGTACAAGTGTGCAGCCCAGCGGGACAGCTGCGGCATGTGTCTGAAGGCAGAGAGGAAGTTCCAGTGCGGCTGGTGCAGTGGAGAGGGAAGGTGTACCCTGCGGCACCACTGCCCTCCCATCAATCCTTACACCACCCGCTGGCTGAACCTGTCCAGTAAGAACGTCAAGTGTACCAACCCACGCATCACTGAGGTCAGTACCCATAATCCTCCATCTGCCCTTCCTCCCTACCCACACACATCTAGCTCCAGTCAATGTGCAATAATCAGCTATCACGTTGCTGCATCTTCTCCTAGTTCTTCATAGAGGATCATGAGGCACTCAGCTGAGACCGTTGGACTATAATTAAAATTCAAACGTCAGCAGCTATAGCAGCTTGTAACATCTTGATGAGACATTGTCACTGGTGACAGTGGCGATGCTATTACATAGTTAAAGACTTGCTTTGTGTTCTCTAAAGCGCATCCTAACCACTAAAGTGCAGAAAACTCAGATTACATGATCCTAGCATGATCTTTTTCTTTTGAAACAGTTATACAAAAGTTGTACTGATAACAGCAGAGTTCTTAAGAGACAGGTAGGACTCTTGACAATGAAATGTCATTGAGAGGTACTGCATGAGAAGCAGCTATGCTACTCTGCTCAGTTTTCGTCTGGACCCAAAAAGAATGAGAATGAGCCTCAAAGAAGCTCCCCAGGGTGCTGGGCCTACCTAATGCCTGCAGATTTGTAAATGTTCTGCGTCCTCCTGTCTTGTCTTTCTCTTATATATGTGAGAGCATTTGTTGTTTGTTTTAGCTTAAGAGCAAAACAGCATATGCTCCACCGTGTTTATGTGCATGCTTGTGTATGTACATGTATGCCTGTATGTGTTATGCTCACAGGTGCACATTCATGTCAGAGTTCTTCTCACCTTCAGGGTTTACCCAAGGGCAAGGGCCCTGACATACACTAACACTCTCTCTCTCTCTCTCTCTCTCTCTCTCTCTCTCTCTTGCTCTCTCTCTCTCTCTCTCTCTCTCACACTCACACACATGCTCACACTCACACACACGCTCACACTCACACTCACACTCACTCACACACACACACACACACACACACACACAGGGCCAGAGATATTCAGTTGTAAAGGCCTGTCTCTTTGACATCTGCCTCCTCTTTGTGCAGTTAAGGCACAGATGCCTGCTCATAGATTTTAATCTCTTTTGTCTTCTCACAAGGTTATTCCAGCCCTTTGAACGTAACTTTGGCACCAACAAATGTTAAAAAGGGAACTATATAAAACAACCACTTTGAATAAGAGCGTTTTCACACCTAACCTTTTGGTTATGTTCAGTTGAAACGAACCCTGGTGCGTTTGCCCGGTTAGTGCGGTTCGTTTGGGCAGGGGTGAACACAGTAATCACATTTGTCTGAGGACCAAAACAACCACACCGAGACCCTTTAGAGGACGCGGTCTCAGTCCGGTTCCAAACGAACGGTTCGTTTGTGGTGGGAATATGATCCAACCTCGATCCGACCCAACTAGCCTGAGCTAAACGGCTCCTGTAGCCAGGTGTGCTTTGTATTCTGGGATGTGGCAGAGCACGCAAACTGTTTCTAGTAGTAGCAGCTAGCCGGAGAATGAACCAGCAATGTTTCTCTCAATGTGTCCAGAACACATGACCTTCCTGTATTTACTTTCTTGCTTTTGTCCCTGACCAATATGCGGAGTCAACGTTTCTCATGTGGTTTGCAGTGATGCATTTTAGTTTGCATGGATTTTTCCATGTGGGAAAAAAACTGAACTTAGTGAAAAACGCAAAGTTTACAAACTCGAACCAGAGCAAACAAACTATAGATGTGTAAATGCCCTAAGTAAGGAGCTATTCCTATTGTAGCTAGCTAACACTTGTAGGTCTTGCTATTCATAAAGACCCTAAGGAAGGTGTATGTGGTTCCTCCTTTGTTTTTCCTCCCACTCTCTGAGCCTTCTCAGACATTGCAACACTCCAACACAATGATTGGAGGTCCCACACCTCAGCAACATCAAGGTCATGACCTGGAAGTGCTTATTTGTTTTCCCATAAGTGGGTCTTTGCTTGCTCAGGCTGCATTCGCATCCCGCCTGGTGGGTTTTCTGTCACAGGGGAGTCAGGCCAGGAGGACATACTATTTAATTAGGCTTGGTAACGCACCAGTGCATTGTGGTTAACCCAGCAGACCCATCTACCTCCGCATTGATTCATTTGGCTTCTCGTTCCTCCACCACATACTCACATCTAACTGTGAAGTTAACGACTTGGTTAATTGATTTGCTATACTGTATGCAGATAAGCCAGAAAAAGAGAGGCAGGATGAAGAAGGAAGCCATCCCTACTTCTTTTTAATTCAGCTTCTCCATCCCTCTCACTATCTGTTTCTGTCTCTCTCCCTGCCTGTCTTCTTCCCTCCCTGTGTGTGGCTCTGTGTATCGCTATCTCTGACTCATCTTGGTGAATTAAATCGTGCTCTCGTGTAACTCCATTATGCTTTCAGTTTGTCATTCTATGGCACATGCTCACTGCCATTCAGTGGGACATACCTCATTCCCCTCCATGTTTTCATTAGTGTTATTATCACAGTATGTGATTACCAAGGCCACCACTTGCTCAGACCTTCATCTGTCACTCTGCAAGCGTTAAGGGACAAAACATGGGAGATTTACCGATATTCAGAAAAAGCCTTAAACGTGAACACTGCAAGGAGAGTATGTGAAGGTGTTGTTGTTGTTCTTGTTTTAATTGATAACCGGAAAATGCTCAATTTAATAACTCGCAATATTAGTAAAATGCTCATTGTTCAGGTGCTTTGGCCCAATCACATATTGAGCAGCAAAGCAGAAGTATTAAATGAACAATGCAATGAAAAGTACACTTAAACATTAAGCAGCTTTAGGTGCAGTATGCCTTGAATGATTGGATCCATCTGTTGCCCAACGGTGTATTGATCATAACTCCTGGCCTGTTTTAACTGACAAGATATCACCTCAGGATATTTTCAGAAGAGCTACAACAACATTTCAACTTTCTCAAACATCTACAGAGAACGTCAGGTTTATGTGTCAGTTTGTCAGAATCATAGTAAGGGCTTACGGACTTGCTCATGGTCAACAATCAGGCAGAAATCCATAATATATCTGAGGCAAAGGCACATCAATTTCTCCACCTACAGCAGCTGCAAGGCCTGAGCAAGAGATGTCGGTTTGAGTGGAAGAAATGTATTGCCAAAGCTCTTTCCAACTGCATACAGTGTCTAAGCCAACGATCGATGCAACAAGTTTGATGTCGCAGGGAAGCTTTCAAAAGGCACCCTGGCAAGAAAGTTATTTGCACACAAATATAGTGAAATAATTATGAATAATTCCTGACTGACTCGTGATATATTACAGAATTAGAGTGTTGCAGATTAAAATTGTGAATGTGAGAAAGGAGTGTATGGAAGGGTTTGAGTGGGGTGAAGCAAGGCAACAGAGAGAACAAAGGACAGAGAAGAGGAGCTGAACCATGGAAAGGTGAGAAGAGAGAAGGGGGGAAGGAGGAGAGGGAAATGGAGCCCCTGTGGGCTGTCTGAACTCGTGTCTGTTTACGGCTGTAGGTGGCAAAACCAGCTTTAATTTAGACGATTCACACAAGCACGCACTTCAGATACACACAGAGACACACCAATATTTCTCCTCTTCATTGCCGGTGAAGTCGGCGTTCATTTGTGCCGCGCCCTACCCCCTTCGTCTCTCAGTGATTACAGTTTCTTTAAGAAACAGACATCCCCCTGGTGGGATGAATTTATTAATAAATTTTGGTTTTGATTGTATGCACCAAATCCCCCATCATGAGCTGATTTGTATACATACTAGCACATTAGTAGATGTGCCTACCACAAGATAGGGCTTTTGAATAATTAATGTTTCTATTAAGTGCCATGATGCCTCCCACCATGGGCCATTAATATTGAAGAGATGTAAGCCCCTGCTAACAGCAGAGGGAACGACATCAAATGAAGCTGGGAGTTGGATGGGCATATGAAAGGCATCTCCTCAATAGGCTTTGGCCGTGGCTTCTGTATGAGTTTACAGTATAGCAAAGAGGCTTCCCTGCCTCCCAGTGACAGTGAATATAAACATCTAGCTGTTGCCTTAGGATAGAAAAAGTGTAGGATTCCTCTTTTTCTTTCTCCCTCACACAGTGTGGGCATACTTATTGTTGATATTTTCAGCACCACAGGGATGGTGGGGCCTGTCTGTCAGTATCATAGTACAACTGAACTCTCCTCACCACTGTAACCCTGCTGTACTGTGTGTGTGCTTCCCTTCATTATACCTGCCAATTGAAGGAAGTACAAAATGTTTTAGTCTTTACCCAGACAACATGCAGTTTAATGCAAACATACCACTCACATCTACACCTTGCAATGCGTTAAAGTGGCCTGTTCAAACACACAACATCAGTATACTCACTGAGAAAAAATACACCCCTTATCCCATCAGTTTGCCTCTTGTTTTCTCCTCTTTACACACTAAAAACTCCCTTTTCATCACGACCCGTATCTCTTCGCTGACTACAGGACATTTAAGACCCCATAAAGTATTTAGGATGTAGTTTGTTCGGGAACAAGTGATCAGTGGGGTTTTATCAAGCCCATTAAATGCTACTCACAATTAAATGTGACATGCTCGAATTAGTCTGAGCAGAGTCCAAAGACAAAGAGATTAGCTGCAGGCTCCTAAATTGCATCAAGGACTATTTAATTCCAAAAGCAAAATATCCAGCTATGGCAAGAATGGAAATACATCTACTGTCGTGTAGTGTAATTCTCAGAGAATCTCTTTCAAGGAGATAAAATCCTGTTGTAATAAATGTCTATATTAAATGGTTGATAATAAAGAATATACAGTAAAAATGCTGACATTTTATCAGTAGATGGGGTGAACATTATTAGCTCTGAATTGTCTTGGAGAATGCCATTCAGCTCGGTCAGCTAATGTAGTTACAGTGACATGCTAGGCTTGCATAGCCTGAAGGCAGCTGGGGCGTTGTATTGCTCTCTGCTGTATGCATTGAGTTTAGCCTTGGCTGCATCAGCACAACTTTCCCCACCATTACTTCAGCTGAATAAGTCAACACTGCACTGACAGACATCCCCAGGCCATTCACATTGACGGCCATTTCTCTCTGTGTCTCCGTAGTTTTTCTTTTGCTCAAAGTAGCAAATAATCTTCCCAAAAGAGACCCCTTTCTTTTCTGGAAGTTTCTTTCTTGTGGATTAGAATGCATCTCTTCTCAATTTAGGTCATCTCACCCCTCTCTAGTCTGTCTGTGGTTGTTTCCAAAGCCTGAAGAATGTCTAAGGAAACAGTGGTGGTAAGTGTCCAATACTCTGATCCCCTGAGCTGGAGAAACAGATTATGCTACAGAAAGCGCAAGAGTGGGAGCGGGGAGTGCAATGTGCAAGCTGACTGGCTGTTTGTTGGGAATTACCCTCTATTGACAGTGTGACAATGCCAGGCGGGCAGCAGCACTGCTCCTAAAAGGATTACACAGAGAGCATGGCGTGGCAGCACTGGGTGGGAACGGAGGGGGGAGTAAGGGCAGCAGGGTGTGCATGCGTGTCCTTATGAGGCTTCCTCTTCCTCTTCCCTCTGAAGGGTCTGTATGTTAAGACAAACAAGCAAGCTGGTGCTTAGAGGAGGAGGAGGATGTGTCACCTAGCCTGAGGGAGACGAGATGATGAAAGACAGAAAGCAAAGGAAGGAAAAGAGATGCAAAGAAGAGGATGTTGCAGTGAAATATAAAGACAAACGCCGCCCCTCTAAAGATTATCTCCAGCACATGACTGCAGTGGGTTCCCTCTGGTCTGCAAAGGCCATTAGGATCTGGTTTACAGGCAATCAAACCGTAGTCTCATGTACAAGGAGGGTTTAGTTCCTTTGTTTGTGTAAGAAATACAGACACAGAGACAAAGAGTAGCACTTCTCTCACGCCTCCCAGCCTGGAGACATCGGTGGCGTGAGCCTTTGAAGTGGTGGTTTTTCTATGATCCACTGATGAATCAAGGCTCTATCTGCCAATGGGGAGCTCAGTCAAATGGGTTTCATGCATGGATTAGACTGTCATCCTGTGCTTGGTCCACCATGGGAAGGGCTCCATTTCAGCCTCAAGGGTAGAAGGAGGAGGTCGCTCAAGCTTTTAGCATGCCCATCTGTGATACAGCACTGCTGTCCCGTCACCATCCCTGCCTCACCTGTCATCCATCATGGCTGATAGGAGTGAACAGAGTGACATCCACATTCCCTCTGCTGCTCATCCCATTTTCTCTGCTCTCTTCTTTCTTTCAGTCCCTTTCTCTTTCCTATGCTCTCTATTTTTTCGCTCTTCTCCCTCCCTCTCTTGTAGTCTCCTATCCCCTCTCTCCACCCCCCTCTCTCTCTTGTTCTCTCTCAGGCCCTTACATTGCTTATGTAACCATCACTAAGTCTACTCGAATAGCTGCTGCCATCGCCTGACATGGATATATTTAGCCATTATGTTTTCCCCCCCTCTATACCCTGCATGCCCAAGCAGTGCTAAAAGATTCATGTATTCAGACCCCTCAGGCGGCGCAGTGACACACTTACTTTACATCCAGAGCAATTAATGTCCACTGAATCTAGATTACAATGCCGGTGTCCCACAGGGAAGCCGCAATGCCCTAGTGGGTGTCGGGGGTAGGGAGGGGAGGCTGTACAGCACCTCTCAAAGGGTTGGCGTCACGTGGCGCTTTGCGGCTCAGTAAGCGGGCACAACTGACTGTTGTGTTTTTCCCCTTCTGCTTGCATGGCCAGTAATAGCATATTGATTGTTTACACAGCACTAGCAGCTCCACACAGCAAAGTGACAGTCATCTCCTCCCCGCTGCCCTCCTCTTTCTTACTCTCGTCTTTCTCCTTTTACTTCCCTGTCCACCGAGCAGTATTGTCTACTCTCTTGTTCTTTCTTTATCGCCTTTCTCTTTTTTCTCTCTCCCTGCTCTCACTCTTTTTTCCTCCTCCTCCTCCTCCTCCTCTTCTCCTCTCTTGTTTAAAGGGCTGGATGGTGGCCAGGTCGGAGCCTCAACAGGGCTCTGCAGCACAGAAGGCAGTGTGCCACCCTGTGCCAAGGTCATGCTGGGCAGCCATATTGTATTTTATGAGTAGGTGGTCTGCACTAAGCATTATGGCCCCTTGTTAGATTTATCATCCATGGCAACAGCAGTAGATTCTGAGCAGGCGCCTATCCAAAATGTTAATAATCCATCCCATTTTTTTTAATTGTGAAGTTGCTTTTATTGGATTTACCATTGTATAGTTTATAGGAAGGAGTTGTAGAAGTAAAAGAAGTTTAAACGTGTGGTCTTCATGTGTGATTGTGTGTGTATGGATGTGATGCCATATTTAGACAGTAAGAGCAACACAACATGTGCTATTAGCTACTGTTGTGATTAGAGCATGCTCTTGGCACAATGACTCATGGCATGTTCTGACATTCTGTGGATGCAGGCGCGTGGGAGTGCTCTTAATTGCTTTTACAGCCACCTGGACTGTAAGAGCGTATTCACCCTTGAGCGTCCATGGAAACCTGTGCCCGTTTATGATTCCAAGACAGGTTCATAGCTGAAGAGAAGGACATCTTTTAATGTCACTTTTCACTGACAGCGTACACAAGTTTCTCCCTGACTTTGGCTTTTTATGCCCTGTAGGTGACCCCAGTGGCCGGACCCCCGGAGGGAGGCACACGGGTGACCATCCATGGCACGAACCTCGGTCTGGCCTTCTCGGACATGGTGGGCAATGTGGAGGTGGCAGGGGTGAGGTGTACCCCTGTAGAGGATGGCTACATCATCGCTGAACAGTAAGTCACAAACAGGACAAGCACTAGTATTAATATTTTAAAACTACTGTTATTAGTCATATGCTGATTGGAAACTACACACAATTAGTGCTGATTTTTAGAAATACTTGTATTAGACTTAATTCCTTCAAGTTAACTGAAAGCACTTGGGAAAAGGTTTGCCATATAGTGTTCACAATGAAGCACTAAACATTTTTATTATTATTAATTGTTCCAATTTGTTAACAACACAATTTGCTTGCCAAATCTCCTGACAGCAAACGCAATACAGAGCTATAAGATTATAAACATGCATTAAATCAGTTATTAACACTCATAACACTGTGCATCTAGACTGGGGTTTTGATACAGTAGGTAAGAGGTGTAACAGCTAGCAAACTGTGATCAATATATGTGTGTTGTGACAATAAGCTGCTTTCCCCACCATCTCTGCCTTTTAATGAAGACTGCAGCAGGCCCAGACAGCCTGGCCCTGACATTGCTGTTCTCCCCCTGCAGCACACTAGCCCGGTTCTCTCGCTGTAGCTCATCTAGTCAGCAACAATCCCACAGCAGCTGTGTGTGTTTACTTGTGTTTACCTCCCTAATTGTCCCATGCTGTGCATACATCACGTTAAAGCCTGTCCCGTTCACCCTGAACTAATGAAATGTTGCCCATGCTTCACAACTTGCCCATCTCCCCCTTGGCTAGACACACAGACGTGTGTGGAGTTAGAAATTTGGTGCCTAATGGTTGTTTAACCTCCCCAGGTGATGCAGACCTTGCAAGGGGAAGGCAAGGATGTACACACATACTGCTAAGATGCTTTACCCTAAGTATATACTGTATTAACATATTTAGATAAGGTTGGATTGTCTTATGGAAAAATGCTATACAGATAGCGCCAGAAATACTAATTATGCAGCTACTATAGGTTAAATAATTACACCGTGGAAAGTCAATACGTTATGAGGAAAATGTATATATAAAAATGTAGTACAACATGGCCACTGTAAACTCATTACTCTGTAACACAGACAGCACATATTCCTATAGAAATATATAGTAATATATTGAGAGTTTTTCTAGGCACGACAAATGCTTGGAAATAATCAGTTAGTGTGAAATTCTCCCTGATCCACTGACTTGGAGTCAGTTAGAGAATAGTGTAAAGTTTTAAATGTACAGCTGCGCACTGAGGCACAGCTGACACACATACACGTACTCACAAATGCACGCACACACATACAGGCTATCACAGTCATGGCTCTCAGAGGAGCCTTTAACCCTAATTCTTTCCTTGGCCTACTTCTGCCCTCAGAAAGAGAACAGCTCAGCTCTGCACCACTGCTGTAACTCGCATACTTTCAGTCTTATGGTGCTGTTACAATACATATGTCACACACATATACTCACACGTAACCTGCTGGTTATTGTGATAATTAAATCAGGGGTGTTTCCCACTTTTGGCAGTATTTAAAAAATATAACGACCGCTCATGAATAGTGTGGATGACGTACAGTATGTCTTTGGTTCCTAGCTCTTTACTGGGCTTTGTAATTAAAATTCACAATGTGCCACTTGGCTGTAGGGGACAATTTGTCAGCAGCGCACTGATCTGACAGCACTTTAATCCAATTGGGGACAAGCTAGGGAATTCATTTATATGGCATGTAAAAAAAAAAAAGTAGACTGGGCGAAATTAAAAATCTAACCTACGACCCCTTTAGTCTTACTTCAAAGGAGTTGGAGTCTTCATGAGGATGTTCTGCGCTGGACTTTTACTCAGAGTCTTTTGGGGTCATATTGACTCTGGGTTCATTATATGCATGTCCTTATCTGACTGTTGCTGTTTGTTTCGAGTTTTAATTCAGTCACCAGGCTTCCTATGGTGGACTGGACTGGATCGGACAAAAAAAGAAAAGAAAAAAAGCATACATATTTATGTGTCTTTTATGTTACTACTTCAGAGGAGTGTGTGAAAGCCACTCCTGCTTTGAAGAAAAAGTCTCAACTTTTGTGTTTTTCAGCAGTCAGAGACTACATTTTTCTGAGGGATGATGCTACTCTGCAGCATTTTTGTAGTGGCCAAATTGAGTCCTCATTAGTAAGAATTCAGTTTAAAAATAACCCTCAGGTTTTACGGAAGGAGCAGGCCTCTTATTGGAGGCCGTGATACAATTGAATGTTCAGTTTTGAAAAGCCAAACATATTTCCATAAGTATGCAGCTTCACAAAGGATAAGTACATACAGTAGGCCTTCAGGTGGGGAAGCAAGTGAGTATCTGTTTCTCTGAGGCCTATGTTGAGAAGAAAATATCAGTTCTGTCAGTGAGTAAATCCTCCTTTAGCTTCTCTCTTCTACATAGTTCATCCAACAAAGCTCCAAGAGTCATTTGTTGTAATTCAGATGATCAGCGCTGGAGAAATAATATGTCTGCTCTGCTTCATCTGCTCCACTCCTGCCTGCCCCTGCCCCTGCCATCTGCCTCGCCACATATTCTATCTCTCTTTCCACGCTGTGATTGCTTCTTGTACTTTATTACTCCCTGGCACCGCCGATCAATAGACGTCCTCGTTTTATTATGTCATTTGATCTAGTCACCTGCAGCGCCGGCTGACACCTGATCACATGGTATGATAAAGCTGTATTGATCCTGCCGGGTGATTTACATTAGACGTACCGCACTGGCACAGCACCAGCACGGTCAGGGGGCCTGGTTGTTAGTGGGAAATTTACATCGCTTGGGTTGGGCATGTTGGAGTGCCAGGGGAGGAGGAGCATTGGTCTCATTTGAAGACTGTCATCGAGGGGGTCCTGGTCGATGTCTGGATGTGTCCCGTAATGAAATGAGTGAGACAACAAAAGAGGATTGCATTTAGAGTGAAAGATAAATCGATATCAAGCATAGAAGTGTTTTGATTACTTTCTCTCAACTTCGCTCAAGCATTTAAACGTATAGACAACTTCTGAGCTTTAAGTTACGTTTAAATAAGATTGAATTCTCTCCGGTCCGGATGAAATTTTACAAATAGCTGTGAGTAGTTTTGCTTTTAATGAAACTCATCTTTGTTATGTACATATGTGATTTTAATGGATTATTTTGTGTCTTTTGTAGGATTGTGTGTGAGATGGATCCGGCTTCTGCTGGCAGTAGACCCGGTCCAGTCCAGCTGTGTGTTGGAGAGTGCAGACCAGAACTCAGGGCCCGCTCCTCGCAACTCTACTCCTTTGTGGTAATGACTGCAATTACACCACATTGCTCTATATGATATAATGTGCATTAGTAAAGTGTGCTGTCATCAGTATGAGACAAACTTAAGAGCTGCATTAAAAAAATACAAAATATACAGTTAGTTAATTAAAAGTGATTTGTACTTATCTTGCAAAGCAATTGTTTATGCACCACAGGCAACCAGTGACGTGTGAGTTGCCATGCCTACCGACGGTGTAATTAAGCAGCTCTGTGTATGCTTACTTGTTATTTTGAAAATAACATTCTTCCATTAACAGCACAAGGTTTTCAAGGGGTCTTCATTATGATCTCTGCAGCTCTCTGGTTGCAGATGCTGTTTGCCTTTATTGAGATAGGATCATGAACTATACAGTTTTGCAAATCAGTGTATTCTTTACAGCTCACTAGCTGACCTGCATTAATGTAAGCGACGCCTGTGAGCTAGTTCAGGCAGTCAACTCGAGCTGCAATGCTATACACACGTGACATATACCTCACTCTCCACAACCATCTACCAAACACACCCTCCCAATTTGGCGGTCTATTTAAACTGCAGAATCTCCCATCTCTCCCTCTGCCTGTCAGTGCCACTGCTGCCCTGCATAAATATTGCTGCCTGTTCTTTCAGCCCCACCACCACCCCAGCATCCACCTGCAGGCTCCAGCTTGGGGGTTTAAGATATTTGCTCATCACTCCCCAATATCTCTATGTAAACATATCTGCAAGGAGTGATGAGGTCGGAGCCTAGATGCCAAACTCTATGTTCTGCTGCTATAATAAACATTTCAAATGTGAGTTGTCTGACTGAACTAAGATTATATTCTAAGATTCCTTGGAGGTATTTAGTGTTTTTGTATAATTGCGAGCTGTCGCAGTGTTTTAGGTATTGTTCAAATTCTGTGAGCATTAGCTCCCACAAAGTGGGAAATGATAACAGTAGATCAAATGTGATGTGGATGGTTGGGTAGGGTCATGAGAGAGAGGGAAAGAAAGACAGATAAATTAACAAACAAAGCTCAAATGGAAAGCAGCATTCCACTCGGCAGGTAAACATTATCTACTCCCCCGTTCTCACACGTTTACGCACACATTTCCCCGTCTCTGTCATTTGCTGCCTGCCCAGCCTGCAGCTAACAGATAATCTGCTTTTCCATTTGCGCTCTCTCACACCTTCACAATTAGCGCTCCCTTAACAATTAACAGCAGCCCGTAATTACTACCGTTGTTTTCAGAGTACCTGCTTTAGCCTGCATCCTGGAAGTCACACTCAGCTGACAGTTTTGAGTTTTTTTAGTGTGATGCTCTCGGCTCTGTAGTAAATCCTCGACTACTTTTTTCTCACCAGCATTACAGCTGCTACCCTGGGAAACGGTGGAATTCCTCGAAGAATACTTCACAGAGCCTAGAACTGGCACCACTTGCAATTCCCTTGTATTGCAGGCCACCTATAAAAAGAATACACCATCACAGAAGCGTTCTTCAACTTTCCCAACAAGACGTACTCCCTATGTGACCGTCTTATTCAGCCTACAATACATGAGCGCTTGGCAAAGGGGCAGCGTAAATGACAGAGAATTATGTTTGTGCACATAGAGGTGTGTGTGCTTGTCCGTGCACATGTGTGTGCCTGTGTATGTGTATAACGGGCTGTCTACTCGGATATTTCTCCATCTGTCTGTGTGACGGCGGGCTAGCTGCCTGCAGCTGTAAACACTAGTTATTTTCAGACAGTCTTTAAAAAGCTTCACTCAGACACAACCCAGCAATGCTTGACACACATGAGGAGGATCTCTCAGGGACTCTAAGAGCTCCTGGTTTTATCCTCTTTTCTCCCACCAGCACTGCACTCCACTGCCATCAGCCTGGTAATATGAATAACTGTAATTTTGCTGGGGGATCAGTGATAATACATGAAGGTTTCAAGAGGTACCACAGAGATGCTGCCCTTTTTTATCTTAGAAAATATCCATCTTTTAGTCTGCCTTTTGGTCTCTTGTTTTGTCCTTTCTTTCTGCTCCTTCCCTCTCCCTTTACTTTTCTCTCACAGTGTCTCTAAACCTCTTTTTTTTTTTCTGCAACTCTGTTTTGTAGACTCCCACAGTCACAGGTCTGTCCCCTAGCAGAGGTCCAGAGTCTGGGGGCACGAAAGTGACCATAATGGGAGAAAACCTTGGCGCCGGCAGCAGTGTCAACATTCAGTTTGGGAACCAGACATGCGAGTTCTTTGGGTGAGACTTTCCTCTTGCACCCATTTATACCATAAAAGTGCTATTAGTAGCCCATAAAGTTTAATTTGCTAAAACAGCCTGCATGAACTGGCTTTTATTTAACACAGACTATTCATGGAGAAAGGTTTTTTTTTATTTTTTTTATTGTACTTGCACATTAGGATGAGGTGGAAAAAGTGCAAATGAAAGACACAAATTTGAATTTCACAGTTTACAGGTCCAACATTACAGTATAATGTGGATATTAGGAAGTGAAACTATCCACTCACTATAAATATATGATGTTTTTCTCACAGACGAACCACAGTTGTCACCTACTGTGATTAAAAAAAGTGTCAAAATGAAAAAGTGAAAAGGTACAGGAATATTTTATAGTTAATTTGTCTTTTTTTCTGTCATGCTTGCACTTTTTCCTAATATCTCTATCTATTAAAGTATTTGTTTGCATTTGCATTTTCAAACACCTACCACATTTATGCCTTTAACATATACATATAGTATCACAATTCTTTGACGCAGTGTTTCTTTAACTTTTTTGAGATGCTACATACATCACTGTCAGGAAATGTGAGATATAAGGCATGCTGTGAGCAAATAAATAATAGAGCTTTTGTTCCCAAGATGACGTGGATTATTCCCATTAAATAAGCTGCTATATTTTATGACTTTCTTGTATTTTTTTCCGCTTGATATTACTGAGAAATCCCCAGGGGGAAAGCCTCTCTCTCCCTCCATCTGTCAGAAACTTATGTAAATCTTAATAAGTTTTTGATGACCTACTGCATCAAGCCCTGTAATAATAGCTTCCAGAAAACCAGGTGCTCCTATAAATCCATCTCACTCTATCTTTCTATCATTTTTTTTCATCTGTTCTCACTCCCCTGTTTTTTTGTTTTATTCTCTTGTCTCTCACTCTCGCAGTGTCCTTCCATCTCACTCCACCCATCCCTCGTTCCCTCTTTTAGTTGCTCCCACACGCCCTTCTTCTACTTTCCACTCCTGTAAGCATCTGCCACGGTAGTGTGACTGGAGTGTTGTAAGGTTGAGGAGTCAAGCCAGCTTTAATGAGATATGGGGCTAATTACTGGTTTGTGTTTCTCCACTGTATTCCTAGCATGGGAGGGAGAGGAGGATGGGGGGCTGTTCTACTACAAG